>PVJS01037566.1:0-19848 GCA_004027185.1 Glis glis
AGATATGAGTCCTCTATCAGAGGAGGAGCTGGCAAAAATCTTTTCCCATTCTGTCAGCTCTCTGTTGAGGTTCTTGATTGTTTCCTTTACTGCACAAAAACTCTTTAGTTTAATGCAATCCCACGTATTGATCCTCATTTTAGTTTCCTGTGCCTTTGGGGTCTTGTTGAGGAAGTCTTTACCTGTGCCTATGTGTTGAAGTGTTGGACCTATGACCTCTTCAAGTAGCTGCAAGGTCTCTGGTCTGATTTCTAGGTCTTTAATCCATCTTGAATTGACTCTTATACTAAGTGAGAAAGTGGGGTTTATTTCTATTTTTCTGCATATGGTTATCCAGTTTTGCCAGCACCATTTGTTGAAGAGGCTATCTTTTTTCCAGTGGATGTTTTTAGCCCCTTTGTCAAAAATCAGTTGGCTGTAGGTGTGTGGGCTTGTTTCTGAGTCTTCTATTCTGCTCCATTGGTCTATGTGTCTGCTTTTGTGCCAATACTATGCTGTTTTTATTACTATGGTTCTGTAGTATAGTTTGAAGTCAGGCATTGTGATGCCTCCTGCATGGTTCTTTTTGCTGAGAACTACTTTGGCTATTCTGGGTTTTTTGTTGTTCCAAATGAATTTAAGGACAGATTTTTCTATGTCAGTGAAGAATGACTTTGGTAATTTAATGAGTATTGCATTGAATCTGTAGAGCACTTTTGGAAGAATGGCCATTTTGATGATATTTATTCTGCCTCCCCAAGAGCATGGGAGATCTTTCCATCTTCTAAGATCTTCTTCAATTTCTTTTTTCATTGTTTTATAGTTTTCCTTGTAGAGGTCTTTTACCTCCTTGGTTAGGTTTATTCCCAAGTATTTTATTGTCTAGGGGGATATCGTGAGTGGAAATGTCTTCTGGATATCTTTTTCAGTGGATTTATGGTTGGCATACAGAAAAGCTTCTGATTTTTTAAGATTTATTTTGTATCCAGAAACTTTGCTGAGTTTTTTGATCAGTTCGATGAACCTTTTAGTTGAGTTTGTTGGATCTTCTAAGTATAATATCATGTCATCTGCAAATAGATAGTTTCAGTTCCTCTTTTCCTGTTTGTACTCCTTTATTTCCTTCTCTTGCTTTATTGCTCTGGCTAGAGTCTCAAGTACTATATTGAAAAGGAGTCGTGACAGCAGACATCCTTGGCTTGTTCCTGTTTTTAAAGGGAACTCTGAAGTTTTTCCCCATTTAGTATAATGTTGGCTGTGGGCCTATTGTATATTGCCTTTATGATGTTGAGGCATGTTCCTTATATTCCAATTCTCTGCAGTGTTTTTTTTTTTTTTTGCAGTACCGGGGATTGAACCCAGGGACGTTCTACCACCGCACTCCGCATTACACCCCCAGACCTATTTTTTTTATGCTTTATTTTGAAACTGGGTCTCACAAAGTTGCAGAGGGCCTTACTAGGTAGAGAGAGAGCTAGAGACGGGGAGGCAGAGAGAGAGAGAGAGAGAGAGAGAGAGAAAGAGAGTGAACTGGGGCTGGCTGCTAACCCAGATCCCTCAGTCTCCGCCTCCCAAAGTACTGGGATTACAAGTGTGCGCCACCATGCCTGGCTCCTCTGCAGTTTTCTTATCATGAATGGGTGTTGGATTTTGTCAAAAGCTTTTTCAGCATCTATTGAAATGATCATGTGATTTTTGTCTTTAGTTCTGTTTATGTGGTGGATTACATGGATTGTTTTTCGTATGTTGAACCAGCCTTGCATCCCTGGGATGAACCCGACTTGGTCATGATGTATGATTTTCGTGATGTGGTTTTGAATGCACGTTGCTAGTATGTTTAGAAGTTTTGCGTCTAACTTCATCAATGATATAGGTCTGTAGTTTTCTTTTCTTGAGCTGTCTTTACTTGGTTTTGGTATTAATGTGATGTTGGCTTCATAAAATGTATTTGGGAGAGTCCTGTTTCTTTCTATTTTATGGAATAGATTGAGGAGTATTGGGATTAGTTCTTCTATGAAGGCTTTCTAAAATTCACCTGGGAAACCATCTGGACCTGGACTTTTCTTTGATGGTAGGCTCTTTATTGCTGCTTCAATCTCTTTAATTGCTATTGGTTGATTTAAAATTTCTATACGTACTTGATTCAACTTAGGAAGGTTGTACATGTCTAGAAATTTGTCAATTTCTTCTAGGTTTTCCATTTTGTTGGAGTATAGTTTTTCAAAGTAGTTTCCCCAAATCCTTTGGATTTCCGTGCTATTGGTGGTAATATCACCTTTTTCATCTCTTATTTTAGAAATTTGGGTTGATTCTCTCTTTCTTTTGGGTAAGTTGGCTAGTGGTTTATCTATCTTGTTTATTTTTTTGAGGAACCAGCTTTTGGTTTCGTTGATTTTTTGTATTTTTTTTATTCTCTACTTCGTTGATTTCTGCTCTGATTTTAATAATTTCCTGTCTTCTACTGGCTTTGGGGTTAGACTTTTCCTGTTTTTCAAGGGTGTATCATTAGGTTATTTATTTGGTGATTTTCTGTTCTTCTTATGTGGGCACTCAGTGCTATGAATTTTCCTCTTAATACTGCCTTCAGGGTGTCCTAGAGATTTTGATATGTTGTTTCTCTGTTCTCATTTGTTTCCAGGAATTTCTTAATTTCTCCCCTTATTTCTTTTTTTCCCATTCCTCATTCAGCAGTGTGGTATTCAGTCTCCATGTGTTTATGAGGCTTGTCTGGGTCTTCTTATAGTTGATTTCTAGCTTCATTCCATTGTGGTCTGAAAAGACACAGGGGATTATGTCTCATTTTTTGAACTTGCTAGTACTCACTTTTGGCCTAGGATATGGTCTATTTTAGAGAAGGTTCCATGAGCAGCTGAAAACAATGTGAATTCAGCTGTAGTTGGGTGGAATATTCTGTATGTGTCTACTAGGTCCATTTGGTTTATGGTGTTCCTTAGGTCTAAGGCATCTTTACTGACCTTTTGTCTTGAAGATCAATCTAGTGGTGTGAGAGTGTGTTGAAGTCTCCTAATATTATTGTATTGGGATCTGTGTGTGATTTAATGTCATGAAGAGTTTCTTTTATGAACGTGGTTGCACCTATGTTTGGGGGCATAAATGTTGGCTATTGTTATATCCTCTTGTTGGATTGTTCCTTTTACCAGTAAGAAATGACCTTCTTTGTGTCTTCTGATAAGTTTAGGTTTGAAGTCTAATTTGTCTGATATCATAATAGCTACTCCTGCTTGTTTTCAAGTTCCATTATTGTGGATTACCTTGCTCCATCCCTTCACCTTTAGTTTGTGTGCATCTTTACTTGTAAGCTGTGTTTCTTGCAGGCAGCATATAGATGGATTGTGATTTTTAATCCATTTTGCCACCTTATGTCTTTTGATTGGGGAGTTGAGGCCATTTATATTCAGCGTGATTATTCAGAGATGAGTTTTCATTCCTAACATTTTTAGATTTAATTTCTGTTTGAGGTAGTGTTTGTTCTTTGCCTAGTTGTTTATTTGATGGAAATCACTGTTTCTCTGGTTCTGGCATTTCCTTATTTTTTCTTCTTTGTAATTAATCTCTTTGAGCATTTTCTATAGTGCTGGTTTGGAAGACATAAAGTCTTTCAGCTTCTGTTTGTCATGGAAGGCTTTTATTTTTCCATCAAATTTGATAGATATCTTTGCTGGGTAGCTAAATCTTGGCTGGAAGTTCTTTTCTTTCAGAGTTTGGAATATGTTGCTCCAGGCCTTCCTGGCTTTCCTGACTTGGTTTGGAAGGTCAGGAGTGATTCTTATTGGTTTGCCTTTGAATGTTACTTGCTCTTTTCCTCTCGCTGCCTTTAAGATTCTTTCCTTGGCCTCTACATTGGTAGATTTGATTATTATGTGGCGTGGTGAACCTCTTCTCTGATCCTGTCTATTGGGGGTTCTATATGTTTCCCGTACCTGTGTATCGACCTCTCTTTCTATGTTTGGAAAATTTTCTAATATTACTTCTCTGAATAGATTATTGATTCCTCTAGTTTCAGCTTCTAATCCCTCCTCTATGCCTATTATTCTTATGTTTGCTCTTTTAAGACTGGCTGAGATCTCTTCAATGTCCAATTCATGCCGTCAAATTGTTTTTTCTAATTTATATACTATGTGTTCATTTTTGGAGAGGTCATCCTCTAAGAGTGAGATTCTGTTTTCCATGTGGTCTAGTCTATTGTTGATGGTCTGTATTGATGCCTTCATTTCAATTATTGCATCCTTCACTTCCTGCAGAGCTTCTTTTTGATTCCTGTTCAGGGTGTCAGATTCTTTATTTGATCTGTCATTCCTTTCCTTTCAGGCTGTCTCTGAATTCTTTTTGGAAATCCTGTATCATTTCCTCTATTGAAGTTCTGAATTGTCCTTCTGGCAATCTTTGCACTTCTGAGTTGGCGGGTTCTGTTGTTGTGGGATTGTCGGGGCTCATTGTTTCTTTGCTATTCTTCCTTTTCATGATTTCAGGTTTCTTATGTTTATACCTTTGTTGCTTTTGGTAGTTCTCTCTCTCTCACTCTGTAGGTAACCTATGTCTAATCCCTCTCCCTTTATAGTTTCTTATCCTGGAGGTAGATAGTTGCTACTAGTTGAGTTTTAAAGGTGAATAGCCATTACTGAATGGTTATTCTCACTTGCTCGGTATAATGTCCATTTGCAGGCCCAATTCTTGGTCTCCTTCAGTGATTGGGACCCTTGCCTGGTGCCTCTCACTACCTGTGCAGGCGACCAGTGCCACTATTGCCCCTCTCACTGCAAGCTTGGGTCTCCGCATTCTCCACTTGGGCTGTCCCTATGTCTCTCTCTGTCTACACCTATGGCAGTTGTCACCAGCAGGGGGCCCTGGGCTTGTGTCTCTCTTTGCCTACAGAAGCAGCGGGTGTCGCTTTGCCCCGATTCTGTGCAAACATGGAACTCTACATTTTCCACATAGAGGGCTGGTTTGTTCCAATTTTCCCCAGGTACCACAGCTGTATGTCCTGTGGCGATCCCCAGGGACTATATAAGGGTGCTGTGACCCACGGGCTGCAAGTCTGTCCCACCCAAATGTCACCAAGGACTGTCTGCTTATCCACGCGTCTACCGCGTCCCACAGCAGACCCCACTCCCACCTCTGCCGGGGCAATCTGCACTGTCCCAGACCCCGCGAGTCCCTGTTTCCGCGCTGGGCGGTCTCCCCCGGGGGCGGCTCATTGACTTACGGTCTCGTTGAGCGCTGCTCTTAATCTCTGGGGGGGGTGGTCTCAGCCGCTGCCGCAGGTTCTGGTCAGGCCTCCGGGCCATGGGGACTCTGCTGAGCATGGATTGAACTGCTGCTCACTTTTGTCACTGCTGCTCTGCAGTGCTGGTTTTAGAAGAGCTCCCTGGCTTCTTTGTTGGTGGCCTGCTGAAGCTGCAATGCCGGGAGCAGCCGGCACGGTCTGACCAAGATGGCGCCGCTGCCACTTCCACCGACGGAGCAGTTCAGGTCTGTGTGGCGCGTGGAGCGAGTCGCTGCTCGCCGTCACTGCTGCTATTCTGCAGCTGTTGGACTCACAGCAGGTCACTGGCGTCTCCGTTGGTCTTGTGTGGAAGCCGCAATGCTGGTAGCCGCCGGTAAGGTCCTGCCAAGATGGCGCCGCTGCAGCCGCTGTCACTGCCGCCGTTTGGTGTGTCGAGTGTGGAGGAGCCGCTGCTCGCTTTCGTCTCTGCTGATCTGAGTTGGACTCACAGCAGGTCTCTGGCTTCTCTGCCAGCGGCGTGTGGAGCTGCGATGCCGGGAGCGGCCGGAGCGGTCCGGCCAAGATGGCGCCACTGCTGTCCCTTAGGTAAGGCGCTTGGAGCATTTTACTTTCCTTGGTTTTGTCTTCTGGCTTTCATTCCGTCGTGTTTCAAACTTTTCGTTGTTTACTTTAAGTTTTTGTTGCTTTTATTCTCCTGTGGAGAAGTTGCTTTCACGGTGATTGAGACCCAAGTCTCGGAGAGATCGAAGTGTGGTATCTCCTTTCGTCGCCATCTTGGATCCCCTTTTTTGGCAGTGTTTACTTTCAATGCACTATTTGAATTTTTTTTTTTTTGTGGTACCGGGGATTGAACACAGGGGCGTTCTACCTCCGCGCTACGCCCCAGGCCCTATTTTTTATACTTTATTTTGAAACCGGGTCTCACGAAGTTGCGGAGGGCCTCACTAAGGAGGGAGGGAGAGAGAGAGAGAGAAAGAGAGAGAGGGAGAGACAGGGAGAGAGAGAGCGAGAGAGCTGAGGCTGGCCGCGAACCCGGATCCTCCGGTCTCCGCCTCCCAAAGTACTGGGATTACAAGCGTGCGCCACCACGCCTGGCTTCAATGCACTATTTGAAGTACTAATTTCATAGAAAAAGATAAATTAGATTAACTTCTGAAAAAGAATGTTTTCACTGTATTTATTATATATATAAATGTGTGTATACATACTATATGTATATTATGTATACATACATAATATGTATATTTTTTATTGTGTGTGTTCGTGGTGCTAGGGATTGAACCCAGGAGTATTCTACCTCTGAGCTACATCTCCAGCCCTATTTTTTATTCTTTATTTTGAAACATGGTCTCACTAAGTTGCCGAGGGCCTCACTAAGTAGCTGAAGCTGGTCACGATCCTGTGATGCTCCTGTCTCAGCCTCCCAAGTACTGGGATTACAAGTGTGCCCCACCACACCCGCCTCTATATATTTTATCTTAATACAAAAGGCTCAATGATGTTTGTAATTTTTCAGTGTTTTTACATTCGATGAATTCATTCTAGATACATCTAATTAAAATATTTATAGATATATTGTTTTGAAGAAATAATGTCCTCTTAATTTTTTTAGGATTGGTGATATGACAATTGTGGTAAATTTGTTCTCAATCTTGCCTGCCCATGGAGGGTTTAAGAAAAACACAAACACATTTAAAAATCAATGCCGTGACCCCAACCAAAATAAAATAAATCAGAATCTCAGAGGTGGAACTCAATAAATGCTATTGTTTAATGCAGTCCCCACTGCTGGGGCCAGAGGTGAAGCCAAAGTTTCTTCAGCTGTTTGACAAGTCACAGCAGAAGGAGGTTTGTCGCAGAGCGGACATCCTCTAATGGCAGCTAGCCTGATGGTGGCCTTATTGTTAATGTTAATAAATGTGGGAGATGTCGAACCAAAAGGCAAAGCCAAAGTTTCTTCGGCTGGTTGACAGAGTCACAGCAGAAGAAGGCTTGTCGCAGAGCTGACATCCTCTAGTGGCAGCCTAGCCTGTTGGTGGCCTTACTATTAATGTTAATAATTGTGGGATTGGTGACAGGAATTGTAGGACTTACGCCAAAAACTCAATTTACGCAGAATGACTCAAATACAGGTGAAATGCAGGAAAACTGTTGTTCCCAGTATAGAAATAATTTATAGGAAAAGAGAGTTAAACCAGATAATGAGTACTACCCGCCAATCTGTAAATTATTAGCTAGTGCTCAGAACAAGGAGGAACATAAACAATGACCTGCTGTATCAACAATTATGGCTTCTGGGAGGCCTGCCTACTGGATAGGTAGGAGGCTCTGGTTTCCCCTTTGAGGAAAACAAGCAAGCAAGCCTGTGACTATCATCCTGTGACTGATCCTCTTCTAAGTTATACAGGTGCTTACTTTCAAGGCAAATGGTGGCAAAAGAATCCGAGCTAGAGACACAAACTTTATGATAAGGCTTGCTAGAAACTCTACATTTTGTGCTTCTTTCACTTCATCTAAGATTAATCAATTACAAGCACTGCTTACTTTGTATAAATGATGGTTAGATAATGCCAAATACAGAGAAACAAAAGAGTAGTGGAAAAAGATTATGAAGAATACACAAAAACATATAGAAAAACTTAAAGCTCAACTAAAGAAAGAATAAAGTATAGAATATAAGTATAAATGGCATTAAGATAGAATATAGTTTAGATATAGGTGTAAGGTCTAGTTAACCACATTATTCATAGCTTTTTAACTTTTAGCATAAGTATAGTTATAGATAAATGATATTAAAATAGAATATAGTTTAAGTATAGGTGTAAGGTCTAGTTAACCACATTATTCATAGCTTTTAATCTTTAGCATAAGTATAGTCATAGTCTACATAGGAAAGATATAGTCATAGTATAGTATAGTATAGTATAGAAAGTATAGTCATAGTCTACATAGGAAAGATATAAATAAAAATAGTTTAATAGTAGATATAGTTAGCCATAATGGCATTTATTAGTATAATATATGTAGCCACATAATATAAAAAATAGTTAAGACTTATATAAAAAATATATAAAAGGCAGTAGTCAAAAGCCTTTAGGTAAGGTTATGTTTGTCACCTGATAATTGAAGCGTGATATTTCTGAGGACAATGCAAATGATTAAAAGAGCTAAGTTGACATTATGGGAAGAAACGCAAGTTTGCATGGGACCTGAGTAATTGGTGGGGAACATGTTGTGACCATCTGGACAATGGGTTGTTAATAACTGTGGGTAAATGACTGCACTGTAAAGAGTCCTATGATGTACTAAGTAAAAAATATTTTTCATGATGTACTAAGCAGAAAATTGTTAGCGTTAAGACTTCCTGATGTAAAAAAGGTATAAAAAATAAAGTCTGATGCTCGCTGGGCAGAGACAGTGCCTGCAGCTTCACTGAACTGCTGGGCCTCCTGTCTCTCATTCCCTCGCCGACCCTACACCTCCTTCAGGGATTCCCTTGGACCGGTCGAGGCTGGACCCCGGCACCCCACAGATTAGTTTAATGGTTCATACTTTTTCTTTTCTCATTATTGCCCTCAACCTGTGATGTTTTCAGTGCTGTAAGAATATGTCTAGGCTACCCTGATATAGCTTTTTAAAATAACATGTTGAGCTCTAGACAAAATAAATTTTCCTTAAATTACATTTCCAAAGACTTTTTAAATCTTTCTTTCTTTACCCATTCATTTTGTTGTCTATCTCTGCCATTTAATTATAAGCTCTTTAGGTGTGGTGTCCAGTTATCTGTATATACCTTTCCTAGAGCCTGAAGCATTGGGTAAGTGTTCAACACGTATCTGCTGAATTAACTGAATTTGGAAATTTGCTAATGAATCTGGTAGAAATACGGTGTGGAGAAATAATACCATCCCCTCATGATCAAGACATTCTTTTGTCTCTGGTTAACTTAAAATGTTCTCATATTATCCTTCTGCTGGATTTGTGGGGGAATAAGTCCATTTTTAAAATAACATTTGGATTTCTATTGCTTATTTTAATGCATTTATGGGGTATAGTATGATAATTTGGTACAAGTATACTATGTATAGTGATGAAATCAAGGTAATTAGCATTTCAATTTGTTCAAACATTTATCATTTTGATGTGTTGGGAAACTTCAAAATCCTTTTTTTTAGATTTCTATAATATACATAATAAATTGTTGTAAACTATAAGACACTACAATTTATTCCTCCTAATTGTGTGTGTGTGTGTATATATATAGAGAGAGATGATACATAGATAGATGATAGATGGATAGATAGATAGATAGATAGATAGATAGATAGATACTGGGATTGAACCCAGGGGCATTCTACCTCTGAGCTAGACCCAAAGCCCTTTCTATATTTTGTTTTTGAAACAGGGTCTTTCTAGGTTGCTAAGACTCTTGCTATGTGGCTAAAGCTCTCCTTGAACCTTTGATCTTTTTGTCTTAGCCTCCCAAGTACTAGGATTACAGGTGTGCACAATCACACCCAGTTTCTAACTATACTTTGGTACCTAATCTGTTTCGCCCCACACACTCCTTCCTATCCTTTCTGGCCTGTAGTAACCACTGTTCTACTGTTTTCTTCCATGACATCAACTTTTTCAGTTTCAACATATGAGAATATGCAGTTTTTGTCTTTGTGCCTGGCTTATTTTATCATAATGACCTTCAGCTCTATCCATGTGGAGACACACAAAAAAGAATTCCATTCTTTTTTATGACTGAATAATATTCCATTATGTATATGTACCACGTTTTCTTCATCCATTCATTCATTTATGGATACTTTGGTTGATTCCATATGTTCAATTATAAACAGTGCTGCAATAAGCATGGGCGTGAAGGTATCTTTTTGATAGACTGATTTATGTGTGTATGTATACATTTTGATGATATTTACCTCTTTTATTATATCTCAATATTCATCTCAAATTTTACCTTTTCTATGATGCTTTTTCTAACACCTTCTTACCTTCCCTCCACTTCCAGAAAAATTGAGCTCCTTCATTTCCCCAGAACACATAGAAAAAATTAGTAATTGTACTTTTTTCTGTTTTAAATAGAGTGTCTGTTGCTTGAGGGCAGGGAGCGAGTTTTCCTCCATTGTATATACTAAATCCTAGGACCTGATTGCAATAAAAAATTTTTATTTGATCAACTTGCTAAAAGATTGGCAAATATCCTATCCATACTGTTGATCTCATTCAATTTCTTACTGATTCAGCAATCAGAACACAATTCTCCCTCTACCACACCTTGGCTTAGAAGATAAACCCACAGCAAACAGGACTTTTAATTTGAAGCTACGATGCAGGATGTCTAATCATATTGCCAATTTCCATTTCTTTTATAGGTCTCTGTTTTTTGAGAGGAGATGCTAGAACATGTGACTAAGCATATACTGCTATGCATACACTAAGAAACCAGTATTTAGAAACCCATTCTCATAAGAGAAAACAATATATCTTTGGGATATTTCTTTTCTTTTTACTTTATCTGATTCTTTCTCTCCCTTCCTTCCTTCCTTCCTTCCTTCCTTCCTTCCTTCCTTTCTTTCCTCTCTCTGTCTCTCCCTCCTCTCTCTCTCTCTCTCTCTCTCTCTCTCTCTCTTTCTCTCTCTCTTTCTCTCTGTCTCCTACTGGGGGTTGAACCCAGAGGCTTTCTACCTCTCTGCTACATCCACAGCCCTATTTTATTTTTTTATTTTGAAACAGGGTCTCACTAAGTTGCGGAGGGCCTCACTGAGGCTGGCCTGGAACCTGCAATCCTCCTGTCTCAGCCTCCCAAGTACTGAGATTACAGGCATATGCTACTGTCCGGCTCTGATATTTTCTTGGTGGTAGGTCACGCCCTAGATTCTGTTGCTCTATTTCTCTTTCTTAAAGATATGTACCCTTTCCTTTCTATCTCTGTGCTTTGTGTGGGCATATGTGCATTCTAAGGCATATTTTATTTTAGAAATTTGCAAAATTTTACTACTTATTAACTATAAATACCACCTTTTTTAGTAATTTATTTGCATCAAATTAAAATGTAAAATGTATTTTTTCTCCATCTATGTTGTCTGAAAAAAATCCTGTTTTTTGTAGTTAGTTCTATCTCTAGGATTGTTATCAATTAATATCCTAAATAAACTTTTAAAACTTAAGCAATCATCTTTTATTGTTACCGGTTGGTCCTTCTTACTTATTTGTAATGTTCTTCAAAATCATTATGAGAGGGGTCTGGGAAACAAACTGAACAGCAAACTGCCTTGCAGAGCTCCACAAACTTACCTTTTCATTACACCTTGCGCCGTTATGTAAAATTTGTCCCAGCATTTTTCTCAGCAAGATGGCAATTATTAACAATATATTTCTCTAAACTGTTGCCGCAAAGCTATTATTCACGCAGGGTTACAAGGGAGTTAATTTTGGGAGAGAGCTGTTCAAAGGGGCCGAGAGCGGCGGTGCTTATGAACGCTGCCTTTTCTCTTATTTCTAATTAGTGTGAAACGGTTCCAAACGGGAGTCAGCCCCGCAGAAGTCTGTGTCGTACAAAGCTGGGCTTGTTAACAGACACAGGAAACAATTTTGTTTTGCTGAATAAACAAGTGTGTCATGAAGCCTTTTCAGAAGGAACACAATCTGATTTACTGCACATTTAAATGTTGAATGTTGTTTGTATGCCTCGAGCCTTTTTTTATTAAAATTTAAAAGGCCTATTATTATGTCTCAATATAGATAATGATAGGCTTGTAATGTTTCCCTGCGTTACAGTCTACAGTGGGCCTGTGGACTTTTCCTGGTGGGGTGATTTTCCTTCTTCTTTTTTTTTATTTTATAAATTTACTTTTATCTTTTTTATGTGTTTTTGATGCATAACTGCCCTTCTAAATTTCACACTCTGCTATTAAAAATGTGCTATCAATAATTGCACTATTGTAGGAAAACCTTTTAATCACATTTTCTATAAAATTTAGTTTGTGTTGTCTTACAGATGACTGTTTTCTTCCAATATAAAATTCCCAGCCCACGTTGCTGGTCATTCATATGCTTAAGAACTTAAAACAGGGTGAATATTATAGCTTACCACTGGGTATCCTATGACATTCCCACCGGATGATCTCAAATATATCTCAGATTTCTCGCTTAGCATTCACTATAGACAAATCTAGACACCTTATGCTACTTTTTTTGTCCAACCAAGTTTATGCAAAATTTGTTTTCTCTTGGGAAAACTAAATATGTCTTAAGTTTTATGCATCCTTTTTAGATACGTGGTATAATGTAAGTGCACAGAGTGGGTGCTCAATAAATGTTTCTTGAACAGTATTGTTCTCCTTGTGCACAGTGATATGAAAAGCTAAATTTCCCTTAAATGAATGGCTTTGATATATACTTATAGAAGTCATAACTGTATTATTATATTATACTGAGTTTCCAGTCATGGAATATCATTCATTGTTTTACCATCAGATACAAAGTCATTTCAGACCCAGCGATCCGAGAATACTTGACACATAAAATCATAATCCCTGTTGCCTTTATGTTGAAATTGTGCATTTACATTTAGGCAGGAATTGGAAAACTTGATTCTAAATTTTGAAATTTTGATTTTTAATTTTGAAATCAGTGAAAGAAATTATTCAACCAATGAAAAGCTAACTGCTGTGGAGAGTATGGCTTACTGAAGGACTGTGGATAAAAGGGGGGAAAACCCAAGAGAATATTCGTAGACATGGCCAGATAAAAATGAACATCAGTAGCCAATGAGTAGGTCTAATACCTTTTGCCCTCTTGATCCTTCATGCTAAGATATGTTCATTCTCTGTGCTAGCATTGCCATGGTCTTTTCCTTATCACACAGTCACGGAAACTGAAGAGATGCTTTACAGATAGAACACAGGAAGGAATATAGCTATAGATAAAGAATTGGTTATAGATAGGTTTTAAGAAGATATATATGTAAGCTGGGCATGGAGGTGCATGCCTGTAATCCCAGTACTTGGGAGACTGAGACAGGAGCATCACAGGTTTGAAGCCAGCCTGAGCAACTCAGTGAGGCTTGCATCAATTTAGCAAGACCCTGTTTCCAAATAAAAAATAAAATAGGGCTGGGGGTGTAGCTAAGAGATAGAATGCCTCTGGGTTCAATCCCCAGCACCACACACATTAAAAAAAAAGATATATATGTATACATATACAAACCCACACATATGTTATGATTTGGAATATTATTTAACACTAATTTGTAATAATTATTTCCTCCAATAGTCTTGATAACAGTTTATTCCTGTTCTTCAGCTGTAGGCACCAATAAAAGAAATGGAATTTTGCTTAAAGAACAGAATATCACCACGGACCTCATATGACCTAAGGGTGTTTTTACTTTTCACAGTTTTTTTTTTTTTGCAGTTATTTCCAACAACAAAATCTCTCAGTTCCTCTAGTGTCCTGTTTTACTGCCCCTGAATTCTCAGTAACTTGAACACTCCACTGAGAGAACTATAAAATAATTACCTCCTATTAAAACATCACATTAAAGACGGGCAGACCAATTCTTTAAAAAAATGGAAAAATCTGTATAAATTAAGAACTTCAATGTAAGATAAGGGGAAGTAGCATATTCATTCTTCCCAGATCTCAAGTTTCATATATTTTCTTGACACTAGCATTTCTACTTATTTCAAGTAAAATTCTGTCTCCATCTATACAAGTGACTTTGGATTTGCTATTAGTTCTTATATATTTGATTTCATGAATATATTCGTGTGTGTGTGTGTGTGTGTGTGTGTGTGTGTGTGTGTGTGTTTCAGCCAGGCTGGAAAACATTTATTTATTAGTTTCCTGCCCCCTTGTGGATTTTTATTATTTCTTAATTACTAAAATCAATATGTTAGAGGGGAAAGAAACAGAGAAGATCCAGTTTTTATCAAGCATGTCTTTTCGAAACCCTGAAAGTGGAGCAAATAACGAACAAGTCAGAGTTGCAGGTAAACAACCACACAGAAAAGAAAAATAAAGTTATTTTTTCCACCTTATTATTTCCTTCTTCAGCAGCATTTGAAAGCCTAGTTCTTGACACTATACGAATAACGCGTACGTCTTTTTTTTTCAACACAGAGAGCACACACATTTTTGCACAATATCAATTTACTAAAGCTGAAATTAGACATCGACGTGCTATAATGTGGTAATAATCTGGAAAAATAATTGTGAGAACTAGTAGTTTGTTACTTCCTTTACAGCACTGGGGTACTCCTGGAGCTTACATTCTAATACTGTAAAAGTGTTAATTCATTTAAATTCCACAGGAAAAGGGCAATCCTGGGTGAAAGTCAAGCACTACATATCTTTAACATTGTCACAGTGGAGGGGTCATAGATGAAAGAGATACAGCGAGAATTCACCACCTAATGCTCCTCCCTGTACCACAGGATTCCCTTACCTGTAGTTAGCCTAATTAAACCGGATAGGGGACTGTTCTTAATTGGTTCCCTGCTCTATTAAGTAATGCAGATTTTTTTTCCTAGTTGTATAAGGAATTTCTCTCTTTGGTCATACTCTGTATACCTGGAAATTATGCATTTCTGCAGTTCCATACTTTTCTTTATTCACTTCCTTTGAAATTAAGGAATATTTTTATTAGTTGTATTTCACATTATATAATGGTTCAGAATCACATAATGTAGATGAAATTTAAATTAATAAAATTTACATAACTTGCCTGTTTAGATTATTTAACTTCCAGATTGTTCTATTGTTGGTTTTCAAAAATGGCAATGGTACTGATGAAGTTTTAGTGTTTATCAAGTGCTTGTTTCGAGCTATGTATTTTGCTGAAATCTTTCTTACCTGTTTCCTTAATTGTTCACTCCCTGCTTCTGATGGTAGACAGTATGATTCCCATTTAAACCCTGACATATCTTAGACTCACTGAAATTAGATATATAGTATTTTAACATGGAGGTATGGAACTCCATGAAATTTCTTTACCACAATGATGTTTAAATATAACACATTAGCCGGGCGTGGTGGCACACACTTGTAATCCCAGTACTTGGGAGGCTGAGACTGGAAGATCCGAGTTCACGGCCAGCCTCAGCTACTTAGTGAGGCCCTCCACAACTTTGTGAGACCCAGTTTCAAAATAAAGAATAAAAAATAGGGCTGGGGGTGTAGCTCAGAGGTAGAACCCCCCCTGGGTTCAATCCCTGGTACCACAAAATAAATAAATAAATAAATAAATAAATCACATTAAATATATCTTTCCATGATGGTCAAGCCAAAGATCCATCCTGATATACATACCAGCTTCTATAGAAAACAAAAAAATTTCAAATCAAATATTTAATCGCTGTTTAATCACACTTTTTAAAAACCATGCACTTTAACTCTTTCCCTTCGTATATACTGTTGTGGGGAATTTCGTTTTTGGTGTTTTCATTAGAAATTAGTTGTTGTTTTGCTCTTTGTTGTTGTTTTGCACTTCTTTGTTTTGCTTTTGTTTATTTGTTTAGTTTGGTAGCCCAATGACTCTTTATTCTCTGGTCTATAATCAAATATTCTGGTAATTTGAGCTTTAATATTTTCCTCCTCCCTTTCTCTTTTCCTTTCTTTCCCTCCTTTCTTTCCTTCCTCCTTTCCTTTGTTAAAAAACAAAAACAGACAACAATTACTGGAAGACTAAGATGATCCAATACAATCCCTTGCTTTGGTTGTTACATCAGCTTTCATCAGTAATGAAACTAGAACTTGCATCTTCTGATAAACTGTTTTGTTTTGTATTTTTGCTTTGATTTGTTTTAGTTATTGCAGTTGCTTGTTTTGTTTTTCATAGCACAGAGATCACCTTTTAAAGAATCAATTTATGTAGTTCTGACAGTGTAGATCATAAACTGTTCATGTAAATCCAAGTTCCTTAGACTCAGCCTTTAAAGAGATTGCACAGTTTTAATATCATGTTGTAGCTTGAGAAAATTTCAAATTCTGAATTACAGAATCAAGCAAGTAATATTTATCAACAATATTTTTTACCTCTACAAAATAGTGGAGTTCTGTTCTTAATGGTGGGCCCATTAGTTCTCAAATATGCTAAAATTTTGTCATTATAGAACATTTCATTTGGCTACAAAAAAAGTAGAAATTTTGGTTTGCAGTAATAAACTCCTGTCTCCCATTATTAAAAAGGCCACTATCATATTTGCGTGAATCTTTGTCCTCTTTGAAATCTCTAGTATCAAAATCCATAAGTTGTGTATGTTTCATAGTGACATTACATGACCGAGGTGGCTATAATGTTGGTGCAATAATGTTTCAGGGAAAAAGAAACAAATTTTTGATTTAGGTTGCTTTCTATATTTCTTCACTAACTTAAAAAAATCAGAAAAGATGGTTTTAGAGGAATTTTCCAAACTATTGACACTACAATTTTACACTCTGTTGATAGTATATTATTATAACTGGCTACTGCTACAAATAGTAAAGTAACATCTTGATTGGCCTTTAAGCAAAAGAAGAGTATCAAATCTTATATGATAACATGAAAAGTTAAAAATTTGGAAAGACTGACAAACATAATAAATTTACCTATGTCACACTTTATTAAAATTGACAATTTAAAATTTGCTAGCATTTTCAAAAGATGTACAAAACACCTTGTGTGCTTATTAAGGCCTGTTGGTTTCAATACCTAATATTCTGGGTAAGTTGAATATAAAAGCTCTTTTCAATGAGTTGTTGAAATTTCTAAAGCAGCTTACTATGATATGCATTATTATTTTTTATTGTTTATAATTAGAGAAAAAAATTTTGTTAACATAATTACTGTTTTGTCTCCAAAGTATTAGTTTTTAAAGCACAGAACCCCATTTCCCTAAAAACAATGACATAAGTAATTAGAAGTGGAGATAAAATGTTACTCCCTGCGGCAGGACCCTTTAACCACACTACACCTGCTGCCTTATGCAACCCAATTGCTTGGTAAACTGGCTGCCTGTTGTGCCCTCTTGCTGTCTCATTATGGAAAAGCATGTTTTGGATATGAGTTTTCATCCCAAACAAGAAGCCATTTATCTTAAAAATACCACTTTCCCTAAATATTTAATACTGAAACAGAAGAGGAACTGAATTATTTTAGGTCACTGGGTGAGGGAAGCATTTCCTCCTGCTTTTGAGGTCACACTGACAAATAGCATTTCATTTTTCAGTTGGCCAAAAAAAGGAAATAAGACAAAGCTTCCCCAAATCAACTAATGACCAAATATTAAAATGATTAGAGCATTACTTAGCAATGTGATATAAAAGTACTCTAATAATTGTTGCCAATATTTGAGCAACAATTCATTATCATATAAGCATATTAAATGCTTTATATGATATTTCATATTGACTTCTTAAAACTCTGTAGGTGTAATACTATCCAGTTTTCACATAAAGAAATTGTGGTTCAGAATTTTAGGTGGCTTTCCCAATATCATTAATTATTTAATGACGGATATTTGAAAAGCTTTCTTCTTTCTTTCAATACATGATTTTTAAGTTATGCTAAAAATCTACTAAGTATTGCAAACATTAATTTCTTATTACATGTCAAGAATTGTGTAAATTTAATCTTTTAAAATCATTTAGTCAGAGAAATTTTGTTGTTGTTAGTTAAAGAAGGCCCCTGTTTAGAGCTTAGTTTTTCCAGAGTTGACAAAATTCTTAGAAAGTCCTACAACTGTAACTTGACATTTATTTAGTGATCACCATAGAGGTGCTTATTTGATCCAGTATTTTGTAAATAAAATATGCATATGAATAAATGTTGCTGCTGTTCAATGAAATGTAATAATAATTTGCTCAAAAATACAGGCTCTAGCAGATGCTGCTTGCTCTGTAGTCCCACCACGGAGGGTTGCTGCTTCATGCAGCTCCCTAAAGATTGTTCCATGGTTCCTGCCATGGACAGTTGCTGCTCTATGCAGCTTCCTGAAGATTATTCCGTGGTCCCTACCTTGGAAGGTTGCAGCTCTAAAGCAGCTCCCTGACACTAGTCTTTCTCGCACGACAACAACACAAAGCCTGATATAATAATTTGAGAGTATATATAATAATTTGGGGGGTCAGGGAAGAGATAGATGACTATTCTCCAGCCCTTCTGTAGCCAGGGCCTTATTTTTATAGAAACTTTAGACAAGGCATCATAAAAGTTAATCAAACACAGAAATCAACAATTGTCATGGGTTACAATAAAGAAGGTCAGTGAGGCAGGCATGTGACAAGCTTGGAGGAAGGAGGGATTAAACATTACTGAGTGGAGACGACATCAAAGACTGCACCTTGATGATTACACCAGGTCCCTTGGAATGTGTCCGTTTGCAGACAAATCCCACCCAGCCAAATAATATGTATTCAAACTGGGCTGGTCCAAGATACTAATCTCAATGTATGTTCTGTTCTAAGATGGTCCTCAACACAAAAACTAACCAAAGAAATGACCAAAGTAAATTGCAAATTTGGGTCAAAGAAAGTATAATCTTTGTTTTCAGCATACCATGTTCCCTGCTTCCTCGAACAAAGATAACACAAGAAATGTGTGGTAGGATAGAATACACAATTTAAAACAAACAAACAAAAAAACTAATGAAAACATAATGCTTTATTAGGACAACTTGCTTCTGACACAATTCAAACCTACAATTTAATGACACTTAAAAAATTCCAGTTAAGTGTAAAGTGTAATCGGATTTGATGTTGGATAAAAAGGGTGAGAAATCAACTCAAAACCAAACCTAAGTAACTGAAACATTGATATCATTTTATATAGCAATGTGAATGGTTAATTGCCAACTATAATGTATTCATTCTGAAATCTTTTACTGCCTTGTGTAAATAAGAGAAAGCTTTATGATGTGATGTTTTTTGATTATTTATTTGTTTTTGACCTAGGCAAGACTTTTAGACCTTCAAATAAAAAGTTAACTAAAACTTATTTTCCTTTGTTCCCAGAGGGAAAAAATTAGAAATTGAGGGGACATAATTTCTGAGTAATAAATTATTATAGTGTGGACTATAACTTCAGAGAAATAAAAATCGGAAGGAAAACAAGAAATTCAACATAGTTGAATTCACCATAATTGTTTTCCACCCAGAGCCTATTATGCTCTGGTCGACCAGTAGTCTATTTCATTTTCTTTTGTTTAGAAGATGTTTGCATGGATCACAAAACTATGGGATATGTACACAATGGAATTTTACGCAGCCACAAAGAAGAAAAAAATCACATCATTTGCAGGGAAATGGAGAGAACTAGAGAACATCATGGTAAGCGATATTAGTAAGACACTAAGAGTAAAAAATCGGATGTTCCCCCTAATCTGTGGGAGCTAGATAGAATGGGACGTAGAAGGGACTTAGAAGGGAAGAAGAAGAAATCTTTAGATGGACAAAGAAGGTGACCTAACTGAGGGAGTTGGGAGGGGAGTGGAGGGAAACACACTATAGCACATGATGTACATACACAAAACTATAAGACTCAATCACTATCCGGAGCATGAAAGGGAGGGAAGGGGGAGGGAATAGGGTGGGATTGGAGGGAGGGCTAAATGTGCAATGTGTGCATGTATGAT
>PVJS01037567.1:0-19847 GCA_004027185.1 Glis glis
TGGGGACACAAAAGGGACTCCAGTGACAACGGAGAACCCTCAGTGGTACAAGGGAAGGGGTACAAGGGAAGGGGAAGGGTAAGAAAGAAGTGAATCTATGGAATTACTGTCATAAACAATGTGTATATATGAGATTATACCAACATCATTCTCAGTGCTACATTTGGGGGGGAGGCGGGGGGGGACACCAAGAGCTGTGTGCATGTATGTTAACACCAAACTGATACTTACTGTGATGTGAGACTACAATGCACCAATAAAAACATTAAAAAAATGAAAATAAAAATAAAAGGTTCAGCCCAAAAAAAAAAAAGAAAGTACACATGAGAACCAGGCTTGCTGGTGCACGCTTGGAATCCCAGTACTTGGGAGGCTGAGAAAGGAGGATCTGAGTTCACAGCTAGCCTCAGCTACTTACTGAGGCGAGACCCTGTTTCAAAATAAAGAATAAAAAAAATAGGGCCGGGGATGTAGCTCGGAGGTAGAACGCCCCTGGGTTCAATCCCTGGTACCGCAAAAATAAAGAAAGAAAGAAAGAAAGAATAAAAATCGGGCTGGGGGTGTAGCTCGGAGATAGAATGCCCCTGGGTTCAATCCCCAGTACCGCCAAAAAAAAAAAGTACATATGAGCAAATTATTAGTTTCATCTCACAGAAATTTTTCTTTCTTTAAAAACTTGATAAACACAAGATAAATAGAAATGCAATTAAAAGATATATCTAAGTTAAGCAAAATTTCTCAGTGAGTTTGTTACTAATTAAGAAGAATCCGAATCAGACTTCATTATATATTAAGTATTTCTACCTTAAAGTTCATGAAAAACCTTACCTGTTCAGAAACAAGAGTCTGTAACTTCTGAACTTCTAATTTTAATGTTTTGTTTTGGTCATTTAGAATCTGGAAGAAAGAATCCCAATTTATTTAGTTTTTTAAAGAAAAAAGGTAATGAAGCAATTACTTGAAAATTTTCTTAAACAATCAAACCTGTATTATTGCTTTAAGTATTCAGAGTGATAGGTGAATTACACACTGACATAAGAATTCAGATATCACTGGACAGAGATGCATGCCGACAATGAGATATTCAAACTGGCAGGCCATGGCCAGAGATGAACACTGTACTAACAGTTGACAGATAAACCGTCACAAATATAAAATACCTGGTGAAAACTACTGAGGAAATGTTGAGCCAAAATGAATCTCAAAAGTCTATCATAAAAACAGGTAAGACAGAATGTAGGCCAAAAGTTTATTATAAAATTCACTATTTTGTGTGAGTCCCCAGACATAAACTACAAAAACATTGTTTCTGAGTAACTTCATATAAGAATTATTTCTATATTCACAACAAATGAAAATTATACAAAGCTGTTCTAAGAAAGCTAAGTATACAAGTTTAATCACAAACCTTAAATTTTTCCACTTTGTTGGAAATTTCACACTGCAGCTGCTCTTCAAGTAATCTTATTTTATCATCCTTAACATGAATACTATAAGAAAAAAGCATCAATCAAAAATATTTTATACATTCAGAAAGTTTACATAAACTATGTGCACAACTATAAATTACAAGCAACAATATTTTCTGCAACAATTATACTTGAACATAAATGTCTCTACATAGAACAATATTTTAATCACCTTTTTTGCAACTTCTCTAATTCATGTGCTGCAGCAGCCTGTATTTGGAAGAAAATGAGAATTTTATCATTTCTCAAGAAGTACTCAAGACTATTTTTTCACTTATTTTTACATGTTAAATGTTTTATTTTCATATATTTGGAGTAAAGTTATAGCAGTATCATACATTTCTATGATGTTTTATTGTCCAATGTTTTTTACTTCTCACTTGTCTTTTAGCCTAATGAAGGATTTGTTCTTCTTAAATGACAGAAGGCTTAAAGAAGGCAGCACATTAAGACTGTTTTAACTCCTCTGATATCTCAGAAATGATAAATTCATTGGATTAAACATAAAATAGTAACATCTAAGTAGGTTATAGAAAGGAGGCTTTCACTAACATATCACACAATCAAATGCAAGTTACCATTATATTTCCAAGGACAATAAGAATAGACAAATTAAAATTCTGAGGTAAATGCTCAAAAGCAATAAAGATCTACCTGCTCATTTGCCAGGGCCTGTAATTTCTGTACTTCAGCTTTCAATAAGAAATTCATATTCTGTATATCCTAAAGCAAGGAAAAAAGGTATTAGAAATATTTAACATAGATTTTTTTTTTTTTTTGCGGTACCGGGGATTGAACCCAGGGGCGTTCTACCTCCGAGCTACACCCCCAGCCCTATTGTTTGTACTTTATTTTGAAACCGGGTCTCACAAAGTTGCGGAGGGCCTCACTGAGTAGCTGAGGCTGGCCGCGAACCTGGATCCTCGGGTCTCCGCCTCCCAAGTACTGGGATTACAAGCGTGCACCACCACACCCAGCCAACATAACTTTAAAGTTTATAAGACATTTGTTCTACCTAAGAGTTTAGCAAAGGTCTCAAATTATAAATTTCCAAAACCAGAAAGAAAAACTATCAATTCCTGTTATTTAGCATTATTGCCAACTGCTATGAATTGTATCATGTGAGTAAAGCACTTTGAATTATTCCTTAGAGAGCTAACGTGGATTTTATAATTTAAAAAGGAGACATTTTCCAAGTGAGTTTCAGAATATATTCCATACTTCATATAAACTCATACTTGATAAGAATCAGTATAATTCAATTTTGAGTTCTACAGAATACTGCAGCCATTTATAAGAATTACTGTACCTTAAGTTCCTCCTCTTTACTTGTTAAATGATCATGTTCATTTGCTAAAGAATCTTCAGTCTGTTTTATCTGTTTGTCCTTTTCTGCAATCCTTTAAAAAGAAATATATATGTTCATTCAATAAACATTTAGAAGTCATATCACAATCAAAGAATTAAGTCTTAAATAACGTTATCCTAACATAAGTAGTTTCTCATATAACTGTACCTTCCATTTCTATAGTACCTTTTGAGTTTACTAATAACTATCATATGTGTTACTCTAAGTCCTTAAAATACAAACCCCTCTTTTAAAACTCAATGTCAAAGAAGCTAATTAATTTGCTTAAGCTCACAAATCTCGCAATGTCAAACGAAATTTCAAGTATTCTGAACTCAAGTAATCTATGTCTTATGTAAAATTACACAACAGAACACAAAACTTTGTTTTGAGCATACTACCAATTATCTAGGCACAGAATAGCTACAACTACTGATTAGACACAAAAACTAATTTACTTTGACTACTCTCAAAACACAATCACCTCTTCCACATAATTGCCAACACCCCAAATGAAGAAACGTTCCCCCAATTCTTTTTAATGATGAAGATATAAAAGCAGAAAGAGAAATGTTTAGGGACTCAACACACTAAATGAAAAAGGGAAAAAAGATAAAAAAAATTTGCTCCAGATCTAGTTCAGAGTATTTTCCAAACAGGTCAGAATATAAAGTTAATTATAAGTGTTGTATTTAATAAGCATAAATTAGTGGTGACTACACAATTTTAAGAGAAGAGTGAAAAAGCAGGCTTACACTTTATGCAATTCTTCTGCTAGAACTGAAGCGGAGGTCTAAGAAAGAAAAACATTGTCAACATAAAAGCATATAAGAGAAAGCTTAAAAGGTGTATGAAAATCACAACAGAGTTTTTAACCTATGAGAAATTAATTTATACAAAGTAGCTGAAGTATCTGGCCCATGATGAATGTTCAATAAAGAGTAGCTGTCCATTCTAAAGGCAAGATTGATCACCAAAAGCCAGTGTCATCAGGGAATTATGTATCACAAGACGTTTAGAATAAAACAAGTTGGCAGGCCTGAAAACTACACAATTAACAAGCAACAAAAACATAGGAAAAACAGCCACAAAGGCCCTATTTCCTCCCTGTACTTCTTTTCCTTAGTATCACATTTCAATGTGACCTATCATGATTAAAGATAGTGAAGCAGAGCCGGGTGTGGTGGCACACACCTATAATCCCAGTACTTGGGAAGCTAAGACAGGAGGATCAGAGATTTGAGGCCAGCCTTAGCAACTTAGCGAAGCCCTCAGCAACTTGGTGAGACTCTGTTTCAAAATAAAAAATGAAGCCAGGTGTGGTGGCCCACACTTGTAATCCCAGTATTTGGGAGGCTGAGACAGGAGGATTGCAGGTTCGTGGCTAGCCTCAGCTACTTGGTGAGGCCCTCCGCAACTTAGTGAGACCATGTTTCAAAATAAAGAATAAAAAAAGGACTGGGGGTGTAGACCAGAGGTAGAATGTCCCTGGGTTCAATCCTCCGTACTGCAAGCAAAATAAAAATGACAATAATAATAATTAAATAATAATAATTAAATTTAGAGAATCTATTTAATTTAGAGAATAATAATTAAATTTAGAGAATCTATGTTATGAAAACAATTACTTAAGCTGGGCGTGGTGGGGCACGCTTGTAATCCCAGTATTTGGGAGGCTGAGACTGGAGGACCCTGGTTCACGGCCAGCCTCAGCTACTTAGCGAGGCCCTCCGCAACTTAGCGAGACCCTGTTTCAAAATAAAGAATAAAAAAAAAAAATAGGGCTGGGGGTGTAGCTCAGAGGTAGAATGCCCCTGGGTTCAATCCCCAGTACAGCAAAAAAATACACAATTACTCAGAAGTTTTCACTCTTTTTTCTTAATTTATAGCACTAATATTCTGAAACCTATTACCAATCAGTCATGTCATAGAATAATGTTGTCTTAAAAACACCATTTTTAAAACTCTGGAAAGTTTACCATTATCTAGACTGAAGTATGAACAGTCCCCCACCCCCACCCCCACCTCCTAGGGGATTGAACCCGTGGGCATTCTACCTCTGAGCTACACCCCAGCACTATTTTTTTTAAAAGTAGGATCTCACTATGTTCCTGAGGTTCTCACTAAAATGCTGAGGCTGGCTTCAAACCTGTGACCCTCCTGTCAGCCTCCCAACTACTGATATTACAGGTATGTGCCATCATGCCTGGCTTGAAGTATGATTTTTGTGGGGTGGGGGGCACTGGGGATTGAACCCAGGGGCATTCTACCTCCGAGCTACACCCCCAGTCCTATTTTTTATTCTTTATTTTGAAACAGGGTCTAAGTTGCCGAGGGCCTCACTAAGTAGCTGAGGCTGGCCGCAAACCCGATTCCTCTGGTCTCAGCCTCCCAAGTACTGAGATTACAAGCTTGCATCACCAAGCCCAGCAGAAGTATGAATTTTAAACTGATTCTTTTGCAAAATAATCTGAGTGCTATGGTTAACGCACTACCTGGCCCCCTTGCACCTGTGGATATATGAGGTTTTTCCACAGTCAGTATTTTGTCAACACCTTTAATACATAAACCACTATTCTAGACACCATTTGGCCAATTTTTCCTGTTTTATGATAGCACTTGGGGCAGTTGTTCCTCATATGCTAAGGTCTCCTAATGCCCTCCTTTCCAATTAGTTGATGGGTATCTTGGTGTACATAATTATCAGTGTTTGGCACACAGGATCATCATTTGTTGATTCAACTAATATGGCATTGAGCACTCAACAGGCACTCAGATGACTGAATGGCTGGGGAGCTATTATTAATGATTAGTAATAAGAAAGCACCATTACCTGCGCTGCCATCTGGGAATGAAATTGTTGAATTTGAGCTTTCAAAGCCTCATTCTGCTCCAAAATGTCCTTTCATAAATAGCAAACAAAAAACAAAGGAAAAAGTGTGTTATTAATATATATCCCAATGTGTGTGAATATGATTTGTAAATTCTCTGTTCATTTTTAAAAAGGCATTCTTAGATTCTAAAAGGTATTATTTTTTTTTTTTTTTTTTTGGCAGTACCGGGGATTGAACCCAGAGACATTCTACCTCCGGGCTACACTCCCAGCCCTATTTTTTATTCTTTATTTTGAAACAGGATCTCACTAAGTTGCGGAGGGCCTCACTAAGTAGCTGAGGTTGGCCACAAACCCAGATCCTCTGGTCTCAGCCTCCCAAGTACTGGGATTACAAGCGTGCGTCACCACGCCCGGCTCTAAAAGGTATTATTTTAAATAAGGATTAGGATTCTATTCTGAGTTAATTTGTGAGGTAAAAATTACGGACATGTTATACTATTTCTAATCTACTACAAGGAGTCTCAGACTACGGATAAGCAGATCTTCAAACACACCATACTATGATATTTGCGCAAAGATTAAATTGTAAGTATTCACCACCACTCCAGAATTAGAATAGGGTATACCTTGCTCCCCCTTCTAGACACACATATCCAATCTTTAAGTTTTTTTAAAGAAGGAAAAATAGATACCTGAACTTGCATTTGCAGAGACTCTTCTTTGTTCACCCTTTTTTGCTCCGATTCCATTAACTGCATTAGTCTTTGCTCCAACTGTTGTTTTGACACCAAGGTATCTGTAAGCTTACTATGCAGACTCTGTACTTCATTTTCTTTGGCCACAAATTTACTCTGTAAATCTAAAATAAAACATTACACCTTGCATAGGCCTCTTCTTTTGCTTAGTTCAACTTTAGTATAGGCATGATCTCCTCTAAAAAACTTCCTCGAATCTCTACAACTTCCCCTCCAGCACACTCCAGCAAATACTTTATCACAGCACCTGTCCCACTGTACTAACTCATTTCTTGTCCTGGAATGAGCTTTGTGACATCCGAAATTGCCTTAATATCCAGAGCTATACCCAAGGTTTGGCACACAGTGCATACTCAACAAATGTTTAAGTGAATGATGTATTTTAAAAACTGTTACATCATGTCTTGAAAGCATTCTTTATTTCCCCAAAGCTACTTTAGTAAAGTTATTTTAGTGAATTTCTTATAAATTCTCTCAACCCCACTACCTGGAAATACTCTGTACTCTGCTGCACAAAAAAATGCTGAAGAAATCTATTATCTGAAGGCTGACAAATGCCCTGATTTAAAATGACAAATGACTTTTCTGTCCACTTCTTCTTAGAGATAATCCCAAACAACAGAAAAATGAGAGACAAACACAAACTACCTCCAAATCACAATAAAAGAAAACAAGGTGAATGTAGAGATAATCATAAACTTGGCAGAAAAGGGGAAGGGAAAAATACTCCAGAACCAAAAGAGGATAATGACAGGATACTAGGTATCATGAGAGTTGCCTCCCTGTCCCATACCATAAACAAGTCCAAAACAGGGGAGTGGGGAGTGGAGAATACCATACCACCAACATGGATAGAAAACAATGCACACAGCAGGGTGTGGTGGCACATGCCTATAATCCCAGTACTTGGGAGGCTGAGACGGGAGGATCACAGGTTTGAAGACAGCTTCAGCAAGTAGTGAGACTCTCATTAACCTAGCAAGACCCTGTTTCAAAATAAAAAGAGAGCTGGGGGTATTGCTTAGAGGTAGAGTGCCCCTAGGTTCAATCCCCAGTACCACACACACACAAAAAAAGACAATGCACAGAAAAAGAGAAAATGTTTCTTTATGTGTGTCTATGTTTTAAGAAAGGCAAGATATCACTTCTGTAAGAAGATACTAATAATGATAAAATTCAAAAGAAAACTCACGAAAATTAAACATGTAATAGTCATTTTGGAGAACTCAAAAGTGCATAATATTTCTTATTAAAAACAATAAAGATTAAAACATTGAATTAATGCCTTTAGAACTTTTTGGAGGAAATTATTTCCAACCTAGAACTTGACACCCAAGCTACTAATCAAGTATTAAGGTATAATAAAGACATTTTCAGATACACAAGGACTCCACAAATACACTTAAAGCATACGTTCATGCAGCTCCTGCAAGATATGCTTTACTACATGAAGAAGGAAAGCAAGAAAGATAGCAATGACATAGGATCAATGACAAAAGGGTAGAGAGATAAAATCAAGTCTCAGGAAAGATAGCCATGGAACCAACCCAGAAAGCAACAAGTACTAGAGCAAGAAGACTCCAGGAGGGCGTCACCAGTTATAAGTGATAGATTCTCAGTCTAGTATCTAATTATGTTGAAAGGTAGCAGGTAAGCAGAGTGGATTAAGGAAAGTTTAAGCTTTAGGAAGATTTTAAACAGTAAAACAGAAGATCAAGCAGGTGAAAAAAATAAAAACAATAATTAGCCCCAGGAAATAAAGAGTTGTTCAAGAAAAGAATCACAGTTTGAATATATATCTTGAATTAGCATTCCATTATATACAGCAATAATGATTCAAACTACGAATACTGACATAATTAAAAAGTATGCATAACCATATTAGGCATGTAAGAGGTAGGTGGAAGAATGATTTGGCAGTTAAACCCTCATTTTCTATAAAAGGAAGTCAGATGTCTATCAAGACATAGTAGTATATGTATTGATATGTTTGCTTAGAAATATGGAGTAAAACACAAAGTGAAAGGTAAAAGCTCAGTGACTGCTTCCATTAAGGTTTTATTATCTATAGTTGTACAATTTATTTATTTATTTATTTTGTGTGTGTGTGTGTGTGTGTGTGTGTGTGTGTGTGTGTGTGTGTTACTGGGGAGATTGAACCCAGGGGCATTCTACCTATGAGCTACACCCCCAGCCCTATTTTATTCTTTTATTTTGAAACAGAGTCTCACTAAGTTGCTGAGGCTGGCCGCAAACCAATGATCCTTCTGTATCGCTCAGCTTCCCAAGCACTAGGATTACAAGCATGCACCACCACGCCCGGCTACAGTTGTACAGTTTATATATAGTTTATAGTTACAATCCTTTTAGCAAAATTTCTGTGCTTTACTGATGAAATATACTTAAAATTAAGTGAATGCCTCTTGACAGAAATACTTTGTATAAAAAGAAACACTTTCTTGAAATATCTTGTGTACATTTAGATATAAAATGGAGGGATACTCTGGAGAAGAATCAGAAGACATCAAAGCTCTGATGAGCCAAAATTCCATCTATCCTACTATTTGAACTATATTCTAAGCTAGCTCCCTCTTTCATAGGAGAAAGGAGTAGTGGAGACATAAAGAACACACACAAAACAAGCTCTGACATCTCGCAGATGGATCCATCAAATTATAAATAGTAAAAGTTAGCATTCATTTAGTAAACCATTTCAAGTAAGCTACTTGGAATAGTAGTGCTCTCACTATTTTTCTCGTCACAACATAGGAAGTGAATCTTTCAGAAAAAAACAAACAAAAAATTTAAATGAAGATGTAATCAAAGAAACAAAAGTAAAAACAACACAGGAAAAACAAAACACCCACAGCTAGGTTCCCATCACCCTAGCATGTGCTATAATTCTGCCTACAACATAATGCTTCAGGCAAAGCTAATAGGCTGCTTCACTATCACTGTGAACTACATTACGATGTGAGACTCCATGCACCAACAAAAAGTATATTAAAAAATAAAAACAAAATCTCTTGGAAATTTTAAATAAATAAATAAATAAACCCTAAAAAATGTCAAAAAAATAAAGATAATCTTAAAGGGCAAATATTATTTTTCTTGAGCTATAAACCAAAATGTCAAATTATACTTTCTTCACAGATGGAGAAAGGAGAAAATTCTAACCAAAATTATATGCAGTTTATTTGAATGCCTCTTCCCTTCACCTTACCTTGCTGTGCTGCCTCATGCTCTGCTGTTCTCTTCCTGATGTAGCTTTGAACTTCTTCCCACCTTCTCTCAGCTTCTTGTAGTTGAACCTTGATATTTAAAAAGGGAGAATGGGTAAATCAGTACAAACACAAGATTCAACTATATAAAAAGAAAAATGCATCCTCTACCTATACTGCTGTGTCATACAACTGCTTACTGTTAGTCTCCTACATTTTAACAAGATAGGCAGATATGCAGAGTGTGACAGTCACTGCCATCCTATCCTCCAATATAGAATATTAACAAAGTATAGATGTCAGAAACTCAATATTTAAACTGTTGGTTAAAGATAACTACTACTATGCATATATCTGATCCACGTAGCTATGACCTGTTTTCCATTAATCTTTCTTCAGCTGATAAGTTTCAAAAAGACAGTATGGCATCTTTATTGCTAAATCTCAATAAATACCTAAAATTCATATTTTGAGGCATACACATCATACAACACTCCAATTATGACTGTAATCTTTAATGCCATTTATCTATCCCTTATCTATAGAGAACAGATTTCCGTATCTATAAATGCCAGCTACATATCCACCAGCAAAACTAGTCTTAAATAAAAGAAAGGACATTTATATCAATTTCACACAAGATCCAAGAAAACTTCAAGAAAAACAAGGTGCATAATTTTCCACCCTCAATTACTATTCTCGGTCTTTTTTTAAACCCCTACTACTCTAGAATTGGTCTCAAGGTATGACTCAAGGTATGTCAGTGATCTAGGTGGGATTCTATCTAATACAGTGAGAATGCATTGGATTTATGCAAATTGAACTATACTATCAACAAATTCCCTCTCAATAAAGAGAGGAACAGACAATTCTCATCATTCCCCTCAACATGAATATGCTCTGGAGTGCAGATGAGAGAAATGAATCTGCTCCTTGTTCAGTCAGCTTGAGGAACCCCAGCCATCTTTTCACAATATGAGCATCTCAAGGTACTAAGTGCCATTCTGATGTCTGAAGACACAGCATGTGATTTCTGTACACCATGGCTCGAGTGCAAGTGAAGCCACTGGAGCAGTACTTGGTGTTGTGCTCAGGCAAAGGGAAAAAAACATCTATTCCAATGCCGAAAGAAAAATAGGTTCTACTGAACTTCCCGAGAAAATTCAAGTTATGGATGATAAAAGTGATGTTAGAGATTATTTTGTTTTGTTTTTTCCAGTACTGGGGATCCAACCCAGGGGTGCTCTACTACTGACCTAAATCCCATCCCTTTTTATTTTTTATTTTGAGACAGTCTTGCTAAGTTGCCCAGGCTGGCCTTGAACTTGCGATCCTCCTGCCTCAGCCTTCTGAGTGACTGAGATTACACTTGGATAACTACATGATTTTTGCCTTACACATATTGACCCAAAACCCTACATAAAATGAAATTCTAATACTCTTTTTTTAATCTGTTAATCAGCTCATTCATTTTCCCTATGTTCAAACAGTCTTTAGCACACAATTCTGTATAGGCAAAATACTTAAGACTATGGGTGTCATAAAGCCTCAACCTATACTTCTCAACCCTATCTACACATTTAGGTCATTAAGTTAAATATCTACAGTATCCATGAAATGACAAACAATGATGGCAATGTATCACCTTCAACTGAGTAACTGCTTGCTCAGCATTCTTCTTTTGGACTTCCTCTTGCTGTAATTTTCCTGTTTTCTCAGTCAGCTCATTCACCAACCTAGCATAATCCTGGCGGAGTTTATTTAGTTCTGCAGACTGCCTGAAAACAGCAACTGGATTAGGAACCTTCCATTATTACAAACACATATAAAGAATAAATACAACATATTTTAACTTAGTTTTACTGAGCTAGAAATTCTATTTATAGCCAAATAAAAAAGGAACACAAGTGTTCCTTTTAATGTTCCTATTAAAAACGAAGTTCATGGCCAGGCGTGGTGGCACACGCTTGTAATCCCAGTACTTGGGAGGCGGAGACCAGAGGATCCAGGTTCGCGGCCAATCTCAGCTACTTAGTGAGGCCCTCCACAACTTCGCGAGACCCGGTTTCAAAATAAAGTATAAAAAATAGGGCCGGGGGTGTAGCTCGGAGGTAGAATGCCCCTGGGTTCAATCCCCAGTACCACAAAAAAAAAAAAAAACAAAGTTCAGTTGAGTGTAATTCCTAAATATTCCAAATGACAATTACACAAGTTCTAAAATCACCATAAAGTATCAAGAAAAATGGATAACCACAAACTCATGAGCATGAGTTTGTCAAATTGGCCTCTGAAAATCAGTAAAAACACTCAGAGTCCTTACTCTGTGCAAGCATGCTACTAGTCTCTCTAGGGTACTGTTTCTCAAAGAATGGCCCCAGAATCAACTACATCCTATCACTAGGAATAGGTCTTCATATGCAGATTCCTGAGCACATTAGGGTCACTGGATCATTACTCTTTTAGGGATAGAACTCAAGAATATACTATTTTAATTAGCATACCAGGTGCTATTCAGAATAATGAAATTTTAGAACTACTATAATATGGAATAGACTGTTTGAAACTTGCAAATTCAGTTTCATATGTTTGTAGACTGTTCCACACTGGTTCTTATAGTAATTATTATACAATTTATATACACGTATACTCATATAAATATATAATACAAAAATACTTATTATATCTAATGTATAAATACATAGCTTATACATAACTAAAGTTCTTCAAACAGCAAAAGAGAACTGTTTTTGAAAAGTAACTCAATTTTAGAAGCAAATGTAAAAAAAGAGCCGGGCGTGGTGGCGCACGTTTGTAATCCCAGTACTTTGGGAGGCAGAGACCGGAGGATCCGGGTTCGCGGCCAGCCTCAGCTCTCTCTCTCTCTCTCTCTCTCTCTCTCTCCCTGTCTCTCTCTTTCTCTCTCTCTCTCTCTACTTAGTGAGGCCCTCCGCAACTTCATGAGACCCGGTTTCAAAATAAAGTATAAAAAAATAGGGCCGGGGGTGTAGTGCGGAGATAGAACGCCCCTGCGTTCAATCCCCGGTACTGCAAAAAAAAAAAAAATGTAAAAAAAGTCTAACCAATTACTGACAAACACCATTTTGATGATTTAAGAAAATCTTCAACCACTTAATTGAAAATAAAGCATTTAGAAACATACTTGCTTTCCAGTTGATTTGTAGTGTTGCTCACAGCATCTCTCAGTATACCATTTTCCTGCTTCAAGTGAGCTATCTCTGCTTCCATCTGCTCACGAACTTGCTGAAACTAATTATTTTAGACATACAAGATTTAGAAAATAAAGACTGACAAAGCTACCTTTTTTTTTTTGCGGTACCAGGGATTGAACACAGGGGCGTTCTACCTCCACGCTACGCCCCTGGCCCTATTTTTTTTATGCTTTATTTTTGAAACCGGGTCTCACAAAGTTGCAGAGGGCCTCGCCAGGTAGAGAGAGAGAGAGAGACAGAGAGAGAGAGAGAGAGAGAGAGAGGAGAGCGGGGAGAGAGAGAGAGAGAGAGAGAGAGATTGATCAATTGCTCGATCGCGCGCGCGCGCATGCGCGCTGAGGTTGGCCGCGAACCCGGATCCTCCGGTCTCCGCCTCCCAAAGTACTGGGATTACAAGCGTGCGCCACCACGCCCGGCCAAAGCTACCTTTTAAAAGAAATTTTATTATCATGAGAATGTAAAAAGCATCAGCAGAGAGCTGGGCATGGTGGCACATGTTTGTAATCCCAGTACTTGGGAGGCTGAGAAAGGAGGATCGCAGGTTCACGGCCAGCCTCAGCTGCTTAGTGAGGCCCACCGCAACTTAGTAAGATCCTGTTTCAAAATAAAAATAGGGATGGGGGTGTGTTCGGAGACAGAATGCCCTAGGTTCAATCCCCAGTGTGTGTGTGTGTGTGTGTGTGTGTGTGTGTGTGTGTGTGTGCGTGCGCGCACATGTATATACTGGGGTTGAAACCGGGGACATTATACCATTCATATATAAGACAGCTCTCTGGCCGGGCATGGTGGCCCACGCTTGTAATCCCAGTACTTTGGGAGGCAGAGACCGGAGGATCCGGGTTCGTGGCCAGCCTCAGCTCGCGCTCTCTCTCTCTCTCTCTCTCTCTACCTAGTGAGGCCCCCCGCAACTTCGTGAGACCCAGTTTCAAAATAAAGTATAAAAAATAGGGCCGGGGGTGTAGCGCGGAGGTAGAACGGCCCCGCGTTCAATCCCCAGTACCGCAAAAAAAAAAAAAAAAAGACAGCTCTCTGAAAATGAAACTTCATACCCATTAACCAATTAACTCTCCATTCTTGCTTCTCGTTAGCCCTGGTAATCAACACTGTAACTTTCATCTGACCTCAATTTTTTTAATTTCAGAATTTTAGAATCAGAAGACAAAAAACATTGACTACTATATTCACATAAGGACAGGTCTTACTTCAGTATTACTCTTTAAGAAACGTTACTAGCTATTGATAATTTTATTAGTAATTCATTTAAGAGAAATTATTTCTATTGTTTGGAAAACTATGGAATACATATCCTTACCTCTATAATTAATCATTTAAATATTATGAAGCACTTAAATAGCTTTCATTTTCAATAAAAGATGTTGCTACCAGTATTTGATTTTTTTTTTTTTGGTACTTGAGATTGAACCCAGGGGCATTCTACCTCCAAGCCACACCCCCAGCACCATTTGTTATTCTTTATTTTGAAACAGGGTCTCACTAAGTTGTAGAGGGCCTCACTAAATTGCTGAAGCTGGCCGCAAACCTGCAATCCTCCTGTCTCAGCCTCCCGAGTACTGGGATTACAAGTGTGCACCACCACGCCCAGCTTTTTGAATCAGTTTCAAATGAATAAATAGAAATTAAGAAAAGATCACTTAAGGCTAGAAAAATCAGATCTTCAATAACCTGATTGATGGTAAAGAGATATCTCAACAGGCTGGGGAATGGGAAGACAGAGGTGTGTACCAAATAAATGACAAGAGCAGAGTGGATAATAACAATCATGACAACAGTGTCACTCATTTCTTTTTTGTTATCAGTGACAATTCAGTGGAAAACACTGAAATTCTGATGGCAGGGAAGAATAATTTAAAAACCTGTAGCAGACTAGCAATATGATCAAAGCAGTATTTTACAAAAAATAATCTGGTATCAATTACAGGTTAGAATGGAAAAGAGAAGCCTATTAAGAAGGAACTATAACTCTCCTAATATGAAATAAACTAAGATATCTAAGAATTGGAGCAAGAGTAACTACAAATAAAGTATCTTCAAGATTCAAACAATCTGTAGATTGGACAAAAAAAGCAAGAAGTCAAGGGTTTAAGTATAATGAAAATAATGCCTTAAACTACTGAAAGCAAAAACAACCTGGTCAACACACAAGAATTTGACTTTAGACATATGCTAAATCTGGTGACAGACCTTCTGAAATGAAGTATCAGGCAGCAAATGGAAATAACAATTTCAAAGTCACTGGCCCAGAGTTCAATTAAGGGAAGCATCCCGGCCACGAGACAAGCTGACCCAGGCCATTTCTTCAATAGACTCTTTACCAGTGATGGGTTGGGGACGGGGGAGGGGGCCAAGAAAGGTAGAGAGATGAAGAATCCACTGATCCAAATAGAACTCAAGTCACAAGAATAAATATTACATGGAAAAGACAGTAAGAACAGAATCTCCTGAAATATTGACAGAAAACTAGTGAAAGAGATGAACAAAAGTGAAAGACAAATAAGATGAAAAGTCACTTAAGCCAACATGCTGGGAGTCATCATTCACTAGGTTCTCTCCTACACTCTTAGCATCAAACCCCATCTAACGACCTCTTTTGTATTACTCAAACTCATCCCCTCACTGTCAACATCAGATTTGAGGTCTTGTTCTCCCTGACTCAAATTCTTGCAAAAACCATCCAACTACCCCTTGTTCCACTATCCTCACAGCTGCCAGAGTAATTTTTTTTTTTTTTTTTTTGCAGTACTGGGGATTGAACCCAGGGGCATTCTACCTCCACGCTACACCCTCAGTCCTATTTTTTATTCTTTATTTTGAAACAGGGTCTCACTAAGTTGCGGAGGGCCTCACTAAGTAGCTGAGGCTGGCTGCGAACCCAGATACTCTGGTCTCAGCCTCCCCAAGTACTGGAATTACAAGCGTGCACCACCATGCCCGGCCAGAGTAATAATTTAAAACATTAAAATACACTGTTGGCTCGCTTAAACTCTTTCACTGGTCCCCAATCACCAGACACAAAAGGTGTTTTAAAATGGGGATCCTATCTACTTCTCTAGACCTTCTCTTCATTTCAACCCTGCTTCCAAATTACCACAACTCTAATGCACTCCTCAGTGTTGACACTAGATAACCTGCACTGGAAATATGCGCAATACACTCACTAAATGCTCAATTATGGGTCCCAAAATAGACCCACTGCCATTACCTCTACGGATGGTAATAAAGAATCACACTGGCACATGCCTATAATCCCAGTACTAGGGAGGCTGAGGCAGGAGGACCACAAGTTCAAGGTCAGCCTCAGCAACTTAGCAAAGCCCTCAAGAGAGGCCCTCTGAGAGAGACCCTGTTTCAGAAGAAAAAATAAAAAGGGCTGGGGGTGTAGCTCAGAAGTAGAAAAAAAAAAAAGAAAGAGAGAATGAATCACAACAAGTAGCTCTTATACCCAGTGCCCATTTCTTCACTCTCCTGTGGAAATGCCTAACTGATTCAAAAGACTAACACAGCCCACCTAACAAGTTTTCCCTGTCAATCCTTCTCTTTTCTACTCCCATTTCCATTGCTCCAAAGTACACCATACTACCTCTATTGTAAGTATATTTACTTGATTGCTTTCTGCCTCCATACTACATTCCCACCCAGAAAGTGTACTTAAAGACAAAGGAGTGGGGTTAGCCACTGTCAATGGTTCAACACATCAATAAATACACACATTTCATCTTATTTTCAAAGAATGAAAACATACCTTCATCTGCATTTGTTGAGTCTCTTGATAACTGACATGCATTTTGTTTTGAAATACATTATGTTCCTTTTCTAATGTTCCAATCCGATCTTTCATCCTTGCTATAACTACATTGCTTCTTTCTTTCTCTGTCATCAATTCCTAGAAGTGTAAGCCAGAAAAGAAATTATGAAAATATTGTTATTAAAAAGGTATTGATTGTTCCAGCTATACCACTGCTAGGTATCTTTCCAAAGGGACTGAAAACGAAGAATTACAGTAATAATGTGCATATCCATATTCATAGCAGCACAATTCACAACAGCCAAATTGTAGAACCAACCTAGGTCTCCATCAACAGATAAAGGGATTACAAAATTGTGGGATACATACACAATGGAATTCTACTTAGCAATCAAGAAAAACAAAATTATGTCATTTGCAGGAAAATGGATGGACCTGGAAAACATTATGTTAAGTGAGATTAGCCAGTCACAGAGAGTGAAGGGTCATGTTTTCTCTAATATGCAGAAGCTAGGGAGTAATTAGGATAACAGAGGGGTTCGGATAATGGAGGAATAACTTCAGTGGAGCCAGGGAGATGGTCTAGGGGGAGGAAGAAGAGGGAGGATCAATGAAGGAATTACTTCCATCGACATTATGTACTACTGTGAGAATACCAATGTCAATCTCAATACCCTATATGGGGAAGAGGAGGAGAATGGGGAGGGAGCCAGGGGAAAGTTCACCAAGTGCTGTGTGCATGTATGTCACTATCACTATGATTTACATTATGATGTGAGACTACAATGCACCAATAAAAGTAAATACAAATAAAGAAAAAAGGTATTGCAAGCCTGTAACAATTAAGAAAACATTTTCAGCTTCAGTAAAATGAGCATGAATGCTAAAACAAGTCAAAGGTTAAAAAATTAAAAATGCCGAGCGTGGTGGTGAACGCTTGTAATCCCAGTACTTGGGAGGCTGAGACCAGAGGATCCAGGTTTGCGGCCGGCCTTAGCTAATTAGTGAGGCCCTCTGCAACTTAGTGAGACCCTGTTTCATAATGAAGAACAAAAAAATAGGGCTGGGGGTATAGCTCAGAGGTAAAATGCCCCTGGGTTCAATCCCCAGTACTGCAAAAATAAATAAAGTCTTCTGCCTCTCATCTGCTCTTCATATTAATTCCCTTTATAAACACTTTGCCTTCTGTTTACTTTTTTTTTATTTCAAATGACTTTCTGGTTTAAGAGTTAAAGACTATGAACCTAGGATAAATCCTACATTCTAATCTGATTATAAGAAAGAATATTTTAAGGCAAAACAGTTATTACTTTCAAGTACCAGTTCTCTTTTGAGGTACAAAAAAAGGCCCAGACAAAAATGAAAAGCCTAGATAGATTAAAAAAAAAAAAAGAAGTGCCTCTCCTAGAGAAGAAATAAGGGTATGTCTAAGACAGGCATGGTGGCACAGGCCAGTATTTAGAAGGCTGAGATAGGAGAGCCACGGGTTTGAGCCAGCCTCAGCAACTTAGTGAGACCCTGTTTCAAAATAAAAAATAAAGGGCGTTGGGGTGTAGCTCAGAGGTAGAGTGCCTCTAGGTTCAATCCTCAGTACCAAAAAAATAAAGGATATGTCTATATAGTAAAATGGAAGTTTGGAATACAAGAAAGTGAAAGTCAGAAAGTAAAGTTTTATCATCTTCACAACTCAAATCTTAAAAGGGTGATTTCGCTTTGCTTTTCAAGTGTTATAACTTCTAAAACAAATGCTAATATTCAAAGTACATGAAAACCAAGCAATTTCAAAGTTATGTGAAGGTAGATTTAATCCATGTCCCTGATCTGAAACAAAATAAGGTTTCTACATAATTTATGGTTGTTCAGAGTTATTTTATATATTAACTCATATTTGCATGTTGTTTTATTGATGTATAATACACTTAAGAAGCAGACACATCTTAAGTATACACAATGAATTATCAAAAAGTAAATAAGTTAAACTTATTTTTAGTTTCTTAAACAGTCAAAAAATAATGCTCACATAGAACTAAAGTTGTAATTATAAGGAATCACGTTTACAACTAACCTAACCAGGCATTCCCCCTGAGTTTTTTATTTACTTCAAAATTTCATCAAAGATTTATATTCAAACAAGGCCATTCATTCTCTTGATGTTGTCAAATAGCTAGGTGAACAGTCACACAGAAACTCACTTACTCTACTGCATTTAATACATAAAAGGAGAAAGTACTTCAGGAGGAAAGGTATCTAATTTTCAATAGTTTCAATTCCATTCCCTCAGTCTACATTATATTTTAAAGGTTTGTTCTGTTTTTCTTCTCAGACTACAACTGCATAAGTTTGAAGACCTTAATGAAAAATCATAAAAATTTATCACAACAACCTCCATAAATATATATTACCTATGTAAAAGCTTCACATTTGTCCTATAATTGGATTTTGAAAAGATCAACTTTGTGCTTCTAGAGAGAATAGATGTAGGTCAGATCAAATTAAAACTCTCATTCTTCTGAACAGAATGCTTCTGCTATTCTAAAATTAGGACTATCTAATAAGTACTGTTATTTTAAATTCATAATTCCACTAAAAGCTATAATACCATGATAGAGTAAGACAGCTCTTTCCCAAAATTCTAAAAGAAAATTAATTTTTCTGGATGTAAATTTGTTGCACAAATAATTAGATCAGAAAATATGGACAACTTTTAAACCTTTCATTGCTTCTGATACATGAAGTACATCCCTCAACATGAGAATGTCTCACCTGGGTTAGCTGCTTGCACCGATCCTTTGTAGCAGTAGCATCTTCTTTCACAGCAGCAAGCAACTTGTCCTTTTCCTGAAGCTGATGCAGAAGTGCAGTCAACTCGCCTTTACTCGACTACAATTGAGAAATCAATGCAGAATGAGTAACATTAATACAGGCTAATAAAAATTATGAAAATGAAGTATCTAATATACAGTATTCTTGGGCCAAGGTAAAGCTCTATATATTACATATTCGACTAAATGACCACCCAAAGCTGGTCACTGAAATAAAATTCAGAAAAGTCACTGCAAGCCGGGCGTGGTGGCGCACACTTGTAATCCCAGTACTTTGGGAGGCGGAGACCGGAGGATCTGAGTTCGCGGCCAATCTCAGCGCGCATGCGCGGGCGCGCACGATTTCTCTCTCCTCTCTCCTCTCTCTCTCTCTCTCTCTCTCTCTCTCTCTCTCTCTCCCCCT
>PVJS01037568.1:0-19847 GCA_004027185.1 Glis glis
CCTGCGTTCAATCCCCGGTACCGCAAAAAAAAAAAAAAAATTATTAAAGGAGAGGAAATAAGGTGTTTCTGATTTGGAGAATCAAAGCTGTCTTTAGTATTTTACACAGACAGGGAAGAGGAACCTTGATTAGAATGGGAAGAGGGCTATCTAATCATGTAACAAGCATTAATTGTCAATATTCTATATGCAAGGCACTTTTAGAGGCTCTAGAGATAACTATGAATTGGTAGGATTAGGAAGCTATTACACTGAATGCCAGACTAGCATGATTGCTATGGAAACCGAAAACAAGAGTCAGATTGAGAACTGTTGGGGACGTAGTGCCTGTTTGAACATGGAAGGCAAGAGAGTCCGTATAATATGGAACACTGACTGGGATGCTATTAATAGGAGAAGGAAAGGTAGGAAGAATTGATTTGGAATCTGTGTGGATAGAAGAAGCACACTGATGGACTAGGTTTTAGCCACAGTGCTAGGGATGGGGTGTCTGGTGGGAGATTTCTCTTTATGGCTTCTCTCATATAGAATCTCCTGTTTTGCTCATCTTCCACAGAGTTGTTTGATTACATGAGCCTGCAGCCACAGGGGTGTCCTGACCTGTTTTGTTCTGGCATCAGTCCTGTTTAGTGTCTTGGAAGATGCAGAGAGCCATCACCATCAGAAACCAGGCCAACTCCCATAGGATTGGAAGTCTCATAGTCTCATTAGGAGAATTCTTGTGAGTTCCACTTGGCCAAGCATCCCTCACCAGGAGTCCACACTAGAGTGTGTGTGTGTGTGCAGGGGGAAAGCTTATAGTAACAAAGTGGTGTAGGATTTGCCTGGCTTTTTCTCCTTTGTGTTAATCTTTCCTGGGAACCATGAAGGGAAATTGTTCTGACAACTTGCCATTCTCATTCCTTCCCCAGCAGAGAGGAGCCCAGTATCATCCAGCCATGGATGCAAGGTTCCTGTTTCCTGTTTCCACATGTGTAGCCTGACCTGATGTAGTACCTGATCAGCCTCCTCTCCAGAGGCCCCCCAAAACTGTCGCTTTATTCTAACTTGTTCAGTCCCTGAAATGTGGACAGAAAATAAGAGGACATGGTTCTTCATGGAAACGTGTTCCCTTTTGAGAAGAGGTCCACTTATGAAAATCAATATAGAGAAGAAGATGAGAATGCAGAAGAGAAGGTGGTACCCTCATAGAAGAGAAGCCCCCGCTGTGATATAGGAAGTATGCTTGATGCTGGAATGTCGGACTTCACTCCATTCTCACCATATCTCATTTTACATTGAAGAAAGAGATACTTAACAATGTTAAATGACAACAGCACGTGAACTGTCACTATTTGAGATTTATGGTTTTATATTTCCTTTCTTCTTTTAGTATGTTAAAGTTTTACTATGAGCTAAAAGCAATATTCAGTCCCAGTGAAAATGCACTCTTGGTATAACTTCATGAACTCGTTGGGAAGAAAACTGCAGGCTAGAAAGAACTCTGAATGATACTAAAACTGCATTATGTAGAATACTACTCCTGTCTTAGGAAGTCCAGCACAGTTCCAAATTGCCACTTCATTAATTACCTGAAAACAAACCAGCTGGAATATTTTGTGTTCTTCATCCAAACTCTGCTAAGCATTAGAAAAGAAATTCAAATTATATTCCATGTCTACTTGAGATTAATTGACTTACATATCTTTGATTACCCATACCATGAGTCATAGAACAAAGAAGTAGAACTTTTCTCTCTGTCTGTCTGTCTGTCTGTCTCTCTCGGTACTAGGGATTGAACCCCTGGGCGTTCTATTTCTGACCTACACCCCCAGTCCTATTTTATTTTTTATTTTGAAACAGGGCCTCACTAAGTTTCTAAGGAGAGGATCTTGCTAAATTGCTGAGGCTGGTCTCAAACCTGCGATACTCCTCTCTCAGCCTCCCAAGTACTAGGATTACAGGTGCCTTTCAGTCTTTTGAAGATTGGGACATGAATTTGGTTTTGGGGTTTGGGTTGTTGTCATAATTTCTCTTGTTATTGCTTTTCCAAGACAAATATGAATGGCATAATTCTTTAAACATTTTAAAACTATTTTTCTTTCTAGGATTAGAATTATCCTTTAAAAGAGTCCCCCACTGCCTATAGAATTTGTTAAAAACATTTTACTGTACCTAGACATCGAAGGCTTTGTGATAAGTGAGCACAATCTATATTTTACTTGCTCACACACGCTTGTAATCCCAGTACTTGGGAGGGGGAAACTGGAGGATCTGGGTTCACGGTCAGCCTCAGCTACTTAGCAAGGCCCTCCGCTACTTAGTGAGACCCTGTTTCTAAAAATAAAGAATAAAAAAATAGGGCTGGGGTATAGCTCAGAGGTAGAATGCCTCTGGGTTCAATTCCCAGTACCGCAAAAAAAAAAAAAAATTATGCTTAGGTCTCCCCTCAGTACTGTGAATGCTATAAATATCTCTCTTCTTCCCATATGCATATGCAGAGTCACTTCATCTTCAAATATTTAATGAAAATGTTAGCTGTGAAACTGGCTATGGTATATGGAAACCCTATAGTAGTTTTGTAACCTTTCTGTAAATCAAGAACTATTCTAAAATACAGTTTATTAAATGTTGAAGAAAAACTCCATGAGGTATTTCTAACCGCCTCCCTTCTATGTGCCTATTTCTGGAACAGGTTCTAAGTGGCACACATGGAGCCATACTTTTGACAGGAGCAGTATCCACACATATCTGCTAGTTGTTCAGTTGATTCCTTTGTTCCAAGAAGCTTGAGTCATGTGTGGTGATTCCTGGTATCCCCCAAAGAGCTGAGCTCAAAGGTCAAATAAAATCACCATGGACTTTCCTGCCAGAAGGCATTGATTAAATAGAGAATTTGCTAGATTTACTGAGGTTGGAACTCTCCAGTAAGAGAATTGATTTTTTTCTCTCCTATAGTCCTGACTTTACATTGCATTTTTTTTTTGCCAACACATTGGACTCACACTGTTTTAATAGTCTTTGTATAGTACACAATTGGTATTTTGCTTGATAAATAATATCCATTGCATGTTACCAAGGCTAAGTTCTCCAAATGTATACATGAATCTGTCATCAGAACTGGTACTTCTGTGAGCTAGAAAAATCGTCTTCACAGGTACTAAAAAGACACTGCCCCAATTCCCTCAGCCTCACCCACTCACACAGACTCACAACCAACTCCAAAATCTGAAATTTTACAGTAGATAAAGATCTTCAATAGATATTGAAACTCATTTTAGTCTACTTTAAATAACTATCTTTTTTTTAGTTTAAAAGTAATTTTATTTTATTAGTGCATTGCAATCATACATTTTGAAGGATTTCAGGGTGGTTGATGTATACATGTAATCATTGGTCAATTAGCCCTTCCCAATCCCCCCTGCCTCCCCCCCTTCCTGTTTTCAGCATAGTAGTTGACTTTGATATCTTTGTGTATGTCCATCCTGTGCACCAGTTTGTTTCCCTCTCCTTCCCTATCTTCTCCTCCAGTTAGTTCACCTTCTTTGCTCATCTGAGGTTTTCTCTCTTTGCCTGGAGTCCCTCCTGTGTGGGGTCGTGGCTCATACTCCCATGACCTCAACACTGGGGCTCTCTGGGGCGGGGCTGAGGGCTCACCTGCCTGGTGTCCTCAGCACCGGGGTGAGGGGTGCTCCAGAGGCAGGGCCAGGGCTCACCTGCCCAGCATTTCCATTGCTGGGGTCTCCCGAGGCAGGGCCCAGGGCTTGTCTGCCCCCCCATCCCCAGCACCAGGGGGAGGGGTTATCTGAGGGAGAGGCCAAGGGCTCACCCTAGCGCTGGAGGGTCTCCGGGGGCGGGGCCAAGGGCTCACCCACCCTGCGTCCCCAGCGCCGGTGGGGGGGCCTCCAGGGGCAGGGCCGAGGGGTCACCCGCCCCGTGTTCCCAGCTCTGGGGGTCTCCAGGGATGGAGACAAGGGCTTACCCACCCCGCATCCCCAGCACTGGAGCGTCTCTGGGGGCGGGGCCAAGGGCTCACTCACCCCACTTCCCCAGTACCAGGGGGGTCTCCGGGACAGGTCGGAGGGCTCACCCGCCCCGCATCCCCAGCGCCGGGGGAGCGTCTCCAGGGGTGGGACTGAGGGCTTGCCTGCCCCACGTCCTCAGTGCCAGGGGAGGGGTTTTCTGGGGGTGGGGCCAAGAGCTTGCCCGCCCAGTGTCCCCAGCGCTGGGGGATCTCCGGGGATGGGGCTGAGGGCTCACCCTCCCCGTGTCCCCAGCACCAAGGGGAGGTGTTCTCTGGGGGCGGGGCCAAGGGCTCACCTGTCCTGCATCCCCAACCCCGGGGGGAGGGGTTCTCTGGGAGTGGGGCCAAGGGTTCACCCACCTTGCGTCCTCAGTGCAGGGGTTCTCTGGGGGCTGGACCGGGGGCTGACCCGCCCGTGTTCTCAGTGCTGGGCCTCTGGGGAGGGGGCCATGTTTCATCTACCTATGTCCTCAGTTCTGGGGTGTTCCAGGACAGTGTTGGGTTGCTCATGGGGGCTGTGGCTCACCAGCTCGTGTTCTCAGAGTTGGGCTACTCATGTGTATGGCCACCTCTTCTTTGTTTCTCCTCAATGCACTCATTGAGGGAGCAGAGGCTCACGGCCCACCCCTTGAAACCATCATCATTGTAGGTGCGGGTCTGGATTGACTTGGGCTTCATCATGTTCCAGAGTTGATAGGTTTCAATGGTGGTCTATAGTCACTGGTTTCACAAGGATCTGCCGTCTCTTTGCTATTGGCCTCCAGGAGTCGCAGTGTAGGCGTGGCCCCGCATAGATGGCACCTTCACCTCTGTTCTCCACTTACCAGGTGAAATGCGTGGAGTTCTGTTTAGACTCCTGCTCTGTCCACTGCCTCGCACTCCCCTGCTCTTCGGCTCTTTTTGTTTCGTTGAGTTTTGGCTGCCCCACTTTTCTTGTTAAGAAGCAGTCTTTCTGCCGGCCGTTTTCTGAGTTTTGGAGTGCTGGCGACATGCTGCCTCCCTTTATCTCACTCACCCGTGTTCTCGTTGCTGGGCGGTTCCGGGGGGGCATGCTATGTCCGTCCATGTCCTCAGTGCTGTGATGTTCTGCACCAGTGCTAGGCTACTCCAGGGGGGCCGTGTTTCACTCACTCGCTTTCTCGGTGTTGGGGTGCTCCTTTGCCTGGCCACCTCATCTACTATTCTGCGTGTCGCTTTCATTGCGGGGGCTGAGGCTCACATCCCACCCTTTGCAGTCGTTGCTGTTGTAGGTGTGGATCTGGTTTGACTTGGGCTTCATCATGGTCAGAAGTCGACTGCTTTCGATGGTGGACTATAATCGCTGGTTTCACAAGAATCAGCTGTTTCTTTGCTGGAGGATTCCAGGAGCCATGATGCTGGTGTGGCTCAGCCAAGATGGAGCCTTTGTCTCTGCTCTGCATTTACCAGATTAAATGCTTTGCGCTATCTACTGCCTTCCGCTCTTTCCACTGCCTCACATTCTGCTACACTTTGGTTCTCATTGTTTTGTTGAGTTTTGGCTGCCCTAATTTTCTTTTCAAGGTGCAGTCTTCCTGCTGGTTGAGCTCTGACTCTTGGGGCACTGGAGACATGCTGCCTCTCACTATCCCGCCATCTTGGTTCTAAATACTCTAAATAACTATCTTAGGGCAAAGAGTCAAATAATTTGAATCATAAAAAGATATTTATTATTAGAGTCATCATCATTTTCAGTTAGACTCCTATTTTGATTTATGTTTTATTGGATGATCTGTCAAAACTCAATTAAAAAAGATTATTTTATATCATCATCCCAACACAAAATATCTTATTGGTCACAAGAGGGGAAATGACAGAAAATAAATTTATCTACACTTAGAAAATTGCAATTTACTCTTGTAGTTTGGTTTCTATTCTTTTGGGTAGATAACCAGGAGTGGTATACCTTGATTATATGATAGCTTCATTCCCATTCTTCTGAGGAGCCTCCACACTTTTTCCAAAGTGCTTGTATTAATTTGAAATCCCACCAACAGTGTATAAGAGTTCCTACTTCTCCACATCCTCACCAGCATTAGTTATTGTTTGTGTTTTTAATGATTGACATTCAAATTGGGGTTAGGTGAAATCTCAGGGTAGTTTTGATTTGCATTTCTTTGATTTCTTATGATGTTGAACATTTTTCATACATTTATTGGCCATTTGTATGCATGCACATCTATGTTTATAGCTGCACAATTCACAGTTGCCAAACTATGGAACCAGCTAGATGTCCATCAACAGATAAAGGGATTGCAAAACTGTGGGATATATACACAATGGAATTCTACTTAGTCATAAAGAACAAAATTATGTCATTTGCAAAGAAATGGATGAAACTGGAGAACATTATGCTAAGTGAGATTTGTCAGTCACAAAAAGTGAAAAGTAGGATGTTCTCCCTCATATACAGAACCTAGGGAGAAATTAGGACATAGGAGGGACTCTAGACAAAGGAGGAGAAACCTTAGTTGAGTGAAGAAGGGGACCTAACTGAGGGAAATGGGAGGGGGGAAGAAGGAAATACCTCAATGGTCATGATGTACATACACAAACTTATCAAAGCCAATCACTGTGCTGAGCACAGGAAGGAGGGGCAGAGAAGGGAATGGGGTGGGAACTGGGGGTGGGCTCAATGAGTATTGTGTGCATGTACGCCTCTATCACCCTGAACTTCAACAAGATGTATGGTTATAATGCACCAATAAATAAAAAAATTATAACTATATTTTAACTTCTAAAGTTTATATTGTTTTCAATCTTCTTAATAAAATAAAAAAGAAAATAGCAATTTATTAGGAAATTCAATGTTTTGTATAAAAATTTAAATTGCAAGAGAATAAAGCACTTGATGCTGTGAGGGGTCCATGTTTCCTTGTCAATAGGGGTTACAGTATGGACAGTGCCCCTGTGTCTTCTGGTTTGGCTGAGGCTCAGTTCTTCAGAGATAAACCCAGGGAACCCAAAGGCTATTATGTAGAATAAACGAGTGAGTATACAACAAAAATTAATGTAATTATTTTCATAATAAGAATTTTAAACACTGAACACCTGAAACATGTTGCAAATAACTCAGTATCATAACAAGAGGAAGAAGCCAAATAGAGTCTTCATAATGAAAAATAAGTTAAAGCTGGTCATGGTGGAGCACACCTGTAATCCTAGTACTTGGAAGGCTAAGACAGGAGGATCACAGGTTCAAGACCAGCCTCAGCAATTTAGCAAGACCCTGTTTCAAAAATAAAAAATTAAAAAAAGAGCTGGGGGTATAGCTCAGAGGTTGAATGCTTTTGATTCAATCCCCAATCAGGAAGGAAGGAAGGAAGGAAAGAAGGAAGGAAGGCAAGCAGGCTGTGTTTATAGATTATTAACCTATACTTCTTTCCATGCCACTTACAGCATCAGTCAAGTTAATCCAAGTTAAACTCATGTCCCCTCTGAACAGGCTGTGTTAGGTGGCTTGTCCTGGGAACCATATCCTAAAGCTGAGATCATAGTGCAGAAGGATAATCGGGGTATGCTGTTGCACTGTGTCTAGCAGAGGTGGCAGTTGAACTGGGGTGCAAGTACATCAGAGGCATTTGGCAATCTTATGGGCACCCTGATTCTAGGACTGTTTTTAATTTTTTTCAATAAAGGCAGGGGAGTTGGACCTTGTTCCCACAAATCAACCCATTATTGGATGTGGATTTTCCCAGGATTGGTGAATAATCTTGGGAGAGACTGATCCAATCAACCCAGGATGGTTCTTGATTACTGCAGCCAACATTCCTACCACTGGATGGCAAACACAACAAAAGTTTTCTCCTAAATGGGGAATGAAAAGCCACTGTGATAATCAGGCAGAGTTCTGCCCTCCAGAAGCTCTTAGTCCTCTGTGGGAGATGAAGACAGGCAGGTAAACAAAACTCTTTAAAACAGTGAAAATTCTACTGATTACTGTCACCCAAGAATAAGTAAAACACTATGGGTATACAAAATAGAATACTATAAAATGACAGGAAAATATTGTGATGGTAACTTCACAGATAAAAACAAAAATTATAATCCTCACCACAAACAGCAAAGCCCTGTGAAACGAAAGCCTAGCCAAAATTATATGAAGCACTTACCATCAGTACTTTGTTAAAGCAATGGTTTAGCAAAACCTCATCCTGTAGAAGCTGGGGATGATCTGGCAGTCTGAAGCACATATTCAGAGACAAAAAGGGCTAACCAGAAATTAAACAGTCTTTTCTGTTCTGTTAGAATGAGTTGGGCTTTAAAGTCAGCCAAAAATGGATTCAAATTCAAATCCTACACATGACCAACTATGAAGTCTTGATTGAGTCAATGAACATCTCAAACAATTTTCTCAACTGAAAATTGAGCTTAATAATGCTTATGTTCAAGGGATCTTATAAGCATGACATAAAATGAAGCAAACAACAATTTAACATGGATCCTACTCTGGTTCCAAACATAAAAGAAGTAAACAAACAATAATTTCAAATATCTAAATTATTTAAAATGTTTTCTGACTGCAATGTAACTAAGCTGGAAAAAGTGACAAAAAAAATTCTCAATTACCTAAAAATTCATTTCATATATGTCTAAAAATACACACATCAAAGAATAAAATCAAAATAGAAATTAAAAACATTAGCTGCAAAATTCATGAAGTTATGACATATCAAAACTTGTGCACATGGTCTATGTGCTTAGAGGGAAATATATTGCCTTATACCAGTGGCACTCAACAAATGATTTCACCCCTGCATGAACATGTCTGCAGACATTTTGGCAACATCTGGAGGTATTTTTGGTTGTCACAAATCAGGGGTGCCAGTAACATATACTGGGTAGAAGCCAAGACTGCTGCTAACGTCCTGCAACACACAAGACAGCTCTCCAAAGAATTGTCTAAGCCAAAATGATAATAGTGCCAGTGTTGAGAAACCCTACCTTAAATACAAATATCAGAACAGAAGAGGAAAAGAATATCTATGTTTATAGCAGTAAAATTCACAACAGCCAAAGTATGGAACCAGCCTAGGCATCATCAACAGATGAATGGATTACAGAGTTATGGGATATACACACAATGGAATTCTGCTCAGCCATAAAAAAGAACAAAATTGTGTCATTTGCAGGAGAATGGATGAAACTGGAGAGTATTATGCTAAGTGAGATTAACCAGTCATAGAAAGTGAAAGGTCAGATGTTTACCCTCATGAAATTGGGATACAAAGGGACTCTAGACAAAGGAGGAGAAACCCTAGTGGAGTTATGGAGGAGGCCTAAGGGAGAGAGGTGGGTGGGGGGAGGGAGACTCAATGAAGGGAACACTTCAATGGACATGATGTACATACACAAAATTATCAATGCCAATCTCAATGTCATAAACGGGGAGTGTGAGAGAGCAGGTTGGTAGTTAGGGGGAGGCTCACTGAGTGCTGTGTGCATGTTTGTCTCTATCACTCCAAACTTCATCATGATATATGATTACAATGCATTGATATAAAAAGAAAGCTGGAAATCTATGTAAAATAACAGCAGCTCAAACTAAGGAAATTAGAAGGAGGGATAACTAAGGAAATAGGGAAGAATTTAATTGATAAATCAATGAAGTAGAAACCAGATGTGTAATACAAAGAATCAAAAGGAGTTAAATAGAGATCCTTTGAAATGATTGAAAGACCATTAAGACTGATTGAGAAAAGAAGGGAAATTTCAAAAATTTATATATAAGGAATTCATTCTACACAATTAAATATAAAATATTATAGTGAACAAACAACCTTATGCCAATACATTTTACAGTTTTGATTAAATCAACATTTTTTGCAATGAAATAATCACTTAAAGTGGACATGAGGAAATAAAAAATCATTTGAACAGCCCAATATCAATCCGTGAAGTTAAAAACATGGGTAGGGATATTAAATAGTGCTTGTAACAGTGGTGCATGCCTGTAATCCCAGTACTTGGGAGGCTAAGATAGGAGGATTGCAGGTTTGAGACCAGCCTCTGCAACTTAGCAAGACCATTTTAAAATAAAAAGATAGAAAAGGCTGGGGATGTGGCTCAGAGATAGAATGCCCCTGGGTTCAATCCCCAGTACAAAAAGAATGAAAGAATAATGAATAGTACAGCTACTGTCCAAATCAGTATGGAAGTTCCTCAAAAATAAAAAATGGAACTACCATATTATCTAACAATCCCACTTCTAAATATACTTACAAAAAATTGAAATCAGGATCTCATAGAAATATTAGCACTCTGGTGTTCATTATGGCATTACTCACAATAGCCAACATGTGTAGACAACCTAAATTCCCACTGATGGATGAATGGATAAAGAAAATGTGATATATACATGCAATGAAATATTTTTCAGGAAAAGAAAAAAAAACCCTGCCATATGTGAAGCTAGAGAACATTATTCTAAGTGAAATAAACCAGACACAAAAGGACAAATAACACAGGATTCTACATATATGAAGAATCAAAAATAGCCAAACTAAGAAAAGTAGAGGCTAGAATGATGGCTGCCAGGAACTGAGGAAGGAAGGAGTATGGGAAATTGCTGTTCAACTGGTAGAAAGTTTCAGTCATACAAGATGAATAAGTTCTAGAGATCTGATATACAATATCGCATGTATGTTTAACAATACCATAGTGTGCACTTGAAAATTTGTTAAGAGAGTAGATCTCAGGTTGAAGTTTGTTAAGAAGGTAGATCTCTTTTTATTACTCCATAAGAAGAAATATAAAATTTATCCAGTTGTTCATGTATGAAGTTTTATGTATATTTCCAAATTGTTTATTAGATTTTAATATGGTTTATTTAAAAACAGAAAAAAAAATCCTAAAATCACTATTTGAAACTTTCTAAGAAAATCCCCAGCCTAGATAACCTTACTGGTAAATTCACACAAACAGTTTAGAAGGAAAAATCCTTCTAGTCATATTAAAAATCCTTCACCCATATTATAGCCTTCTCCAGAGGAAAAGACAAGATCTCTTAACTTGTTTTATGACATAAGTATAACTTTGATGCCCAAACTAGCGAGGAATGCTAAATTAAGGAAAAACCACAGAATAGTCTCCCATAACCATAATTTCAAATATTCTAAAGATAATATTAAAAACAACTCAGAATGGCATTAAATAGATAATACATCATCATTAATTCAATTTTATTAAAATATGAGGGCATTTTACCATTCAAAAGTTAAAGCAATTCCCATATTAATATAAAATGGAAAATAATCATGTTATTTCTCTATAGATTTATTAAAAAGACATCTACCAAAATAGCTGTTCATGATTTCAAAAAACTCAGCAAATTAAAAATAGAATTAAATTTAGTGATGAAGAATATTGATAAAAGTCTACCCTAGACATAACATATAATGATACAATTTTAATAGTTTTTCTCCTGAGATTGATAATGAGACATTAATACAAATCATCCCTTCTACTCAATATTTTAAGAGTGTCTAAGCAGGACAGTAAATTGAGAGAAACAAATGAAAGCCATAATTAGTGGAAAGAAAGAAAAATGTAAATAATCACAATTTTGTATCTAAAAATTCAAAAGAATATACAAAAAAGTATTAGAATTAATAGTGAATTGATTAAGGATACTAGATACAAAGAGGAATTGTTTTTTCTATATATAGGCAACAAAGAAACACCGAATTTATTTTTAAATTGTATTATTTGCTGAGCATGGTGGTTCATATCTGTAATCCCAGTACTTGGGAGGCTGAGACAGGAGGATCATAGGTTTGAGGCCAGCCTCAGAAGTTTGAGGCCAGCCTCACTAGTTGTACCAATTTTCCCTTCCACCAGATGTTGATGTTATTGTCTAGTTGCTCCATCTCCTCAACAATGGTGAGGATTACCCTTTTCATTCTGTGCATGTATAAGGGTATTTCACTGTAGTTTTGATTTGCATTTCCTGAAGACTAATGGAGCTAAGTAACTTTTTGAACTTTTTGGCCATTTGATTATCCTCTTTTGTGAAGAGTCTATTTAAGACCTTTCCTCTCTGTGTTTTATTTGGTTGTCTCTCTTTTTTTATTGATTTGTGGAATCTCTTCACATATTCTGAATACAAATCCTTTGTTAGATATATATGGGAATATGTTCTTCCACACTGTGGCCCACCAACCATAATGTTGTCATTTAACAACATAAGTTTTAAATTTCTACATAGCACTGTTAGTCTTTATTTTCCATCATGGTTAGCAAATCATGTGTTTTATAGGGAAAACTTTTCTCAAAGTAGCATAATGATGTTCTCCTGTTTTTAAAACAATTTCTTGTTCAACCTCTTACAATTAGATTTGCAATTTATCTACAAAAAAAATTCAGGTACAGGTGGAGATTATTTTTACACTTAGTCATTGAAACCAATACCATTTATTAAAAGACCACTACTACACTATTTTAATTAATGTGGCTTTATATGTGTTGCTATTTCATCCACTCAGTTCTATTCTCCTTTAAGAGTGCTTTGCTTATTCTTATCTTTAACATTTCCATATGAATTTTTTGAAAACCCCTTGCTAATTTCTCTGCAAAATACAAAACCAAAACCAAACCAAACCAAACAAATACAATTTTCCAGAGTGTTCAAAATTATATAGGTCCATTAGATAAAAAATTATAAATTTATCATATTGAGTCATTCAATAAGTGATGATTGTGTTCATCCACTTATTCCTAATTAATAATCTACATAAGTAAGTCAATTTAGCTCCATCACAGGATATATGATCAATATACAAATATCAATTGTAATTTTATATACTAACAGCATACAATTTGAAAATGAAACAAGAAAATTCCATATCAAATCGCAACAGAAAATAATCAGAAATAATATTCTATGGAACTTTTCTACAGAAGAACACTATAAAACATTAAATAAGAAAAAGTTAAAATTGAAAAGTTAGAGAGAGAAAAAGACAACTTAAAGTTTAGTATTCAGCAAAATGTACTTTGGAAAATAAAAGTAAAATATATTTTTAAGCCAAATAAAAACAGCAGCCTCAAAGACATAGACACAAACATGGCACAACGGTTTTTTTATTTACTTATTTTTAGGGTACTGGGGTTTAAACCCAGGGTGTTCTACCTCTGAGCTACACCCCCAGTCCTACTTTATTTTTTATTTTGAAGCAGAGTCTCACTAGTTACTGAGGCTGGCCTTGAACCTGTGATCCTCCTGTCTCAGACTCCCACATATTGGGATTACTGGCTTGTGCCACCACTCCTGGATCAGACACAGTTCTTAAACTGAAAATTCATATTTGATCTAAGATAGCATTTTATATGCAAACAATAACAGCAAGGTCCGTTTAAAATATATAATATATGGAAACACAGTAAGAGGTTGGTATTTGAAGTTAACATGTTGAAAGACACTGGGTTGTATAACAAGAGAGCAAGAGCCCCCATCTGCCATTGAATTGGAGAAACACAATGAAAAGATGACACATGGGGTCAGGCATGATGGTGCATGGCTATAATCCCTGTATTGGGGAGGATGAAACAGGAGGGTCACAGGTTCAAGATCAGCCTCAGCAACATAGCGAGACTCTCAGCAACCTAGTTGAGACAGTGGTTCAAAAACAAAATATTAAAATAGGGCTGAGGGTGTAGCTCGGAGGTAGAATGTCTTTGGGCTCAATCCCCAGTAACATCAACAAAGGAAGGAAGGAAGGAAGGAAGGAAGAAAGGAGGGAGGGAGGGAGGGAGGGAGGGAGGGAGGAAGGAAGGAAGGAAGGAAGGAAGGAAGGAAGGAAGGAAGGAAGGAAGGAAGGAGCGATGACACATGGGGAGGGAGCCAGAGACATGGGCAGCATGTAAGTCCCAGCTTAAGTTGAACCTGCTGCTCTGCTGTATCCTTCCCCATATGTTAGGTCTCTTTTTAAAAAGCTGTATAAAGTAGGGCTCCTATCACTTGAAATAACAGAAAAATCTTTATTATTACAAGTGTGGCCCCAATCTGTTGCTATTAATGGAAGGAAGCTTGGAGTTGGAATTGTAAAGAAATAAAGTGAGGATTGGATACCTACTTTGAACAATGCTTGAGGGGAGTAAAACCAATATGTGAAAAATATTGTTATTTAGCTCCTATGATCTAACACCTTACTCATCCAAAAGTGACTCTTTTTTCTCTCAAAATATAGGAGAAAGTGAGATGGAGACTGAGCCCCTGGGAATGATCTGAAGTTTTTTGTTTTGTACTGAGTCTCTAGATATCTAATGGCCTGTTCTTGGGTTCAGAATAAAATCTAATTGCAGTTTAGATGACTCTGTATGATGCAGAAACACCAACTGTGAGGTCTCCCAGGAAAAGCTCTTAAAGTTTGACTCTCAGACATGGAATACAATTTGCTTCAGGGTGTAAAGTTTTCTTTGGAAGAATAATTTGTGCTATTGGAAATGCACAGATAAACAGGGAAATTTTTCTGCTTCACAAAAGTACAAAATACAAGAAATGAGAAATGCATGTGTGGGCAGATGGAGATCTGGATTCCCTGTTAGTAATGTGCTCATTTTAGTAATGCTCAAATTCTTAAATTTGATTTTACCCCAGATTAAAGTAGCAGCAAAGTTGCCTCCCTAGACCTTCAAACTCCATAACAATGATTTTGGCATGTCTAATGAGAACTCTTAAGCCTTTAAAAGAAATGTGAAAGCACAGTTTGAGGTGCTATTTCAGTAAAGGAAATCACTGACATCTAATGATTCCAGAAAAGACAAGTGTTCAGGAGCAACAACAATAGAAAACAAATCTTCAACATATTAGAAGCAGAGTTCTATCCCATCATGTTCAACAACTCTGAGTGTGCAAATTGAACTAAAAAATCTGCTTTAAAGAAGCTTCTGTAAGAAATAACAGGCTTGAACTTCAATTGCATGGTTCCATAGCATATTGGCGTCACCTAGATATGACCCTTGAAGACTCTGTAGTCCAAGGATATAGATCATCTCCCCCAAATGTCATCCTGCCTCATCTACAGAATCTCTACATTGGATAAAGCTTTAGATGTGATGCGTGCCACCCATGCAGTAATTTTTCCTCTAGCATGCCTGTGAAATGGTCTTCAGGCTTCAGCTTAAATGCCTTTAGCGACAGGCTATTCATTTATTTGACAGGATGGATTGCTCCTTGGTTAGACAGCTCTAATTGTTGGAAAGTTCTTCCTCAAATTGAGGCAAAATCAGCCTCCCTGTAATTTCCACCCACTGATCCTTGTCCTGTTTTCCAGTGCAATTCAGAATGAATTGATTCCCACCCCTCATCAACTTCAAATAATAGCCCTCCACGTGGGCAGATAAGTCCTTTGGTTGATGGTGCACTGTATGGCAGTGTGGCCCTGTGGTTCAGTATTAAAACCTGGGTTCCAGTCTTCCGTTTCAGTTAGCACTTCTGAATGCCAAGCCACCTACCTCTCTGAATGACAAGCTCCAAATCAGTATGATGAAGATAAGAGTTTCACATTTCCCTTGGTTTTGCATGGATTATGTTGAAAGAATCTGTATGAATGTATTCTTTCAACGCTCACACAGCCAACTTGAGACATTGCTAGTGTGTCCAGATCTACACTGAATGGTTCACTTGTGAACTTCTTTGCTGGCAAACTCAACTTTCATTGTTCTGTTTAGATTTCTCTCAGAGAAATATTTTTAATGCTGAAGTCAAGTTATCCCATTGCCGCTGTCCTGACTTTCTTTTCCCTTAGAGAACATGTACGGTTAAGTTTCATCATGCTAAGTGACAAATTGAAGGTTTTTTTTTTTTACTTTATTTTGTTTGTTCATGTAAACCTGAGTACTTATGAATCATGGAAGGTGTTACAATTCCCTTAGACCTAATACATATTAAAGGTTATTTTCAAAGTACATGAGTTCATAGCAATAAGGTATGATATTCAGGTCAAAGAGAAAAATAATTGTCAAGAGTCAGGGGGCAACAGGCATGGAGGTGCAGACCTAAAATCCCAGAACTTGGGAGGCTGAGTCAGGAAGATCTCAGGTTTGAGGAGAGTCTCAGCAATTGAGTGAGAACCTGTTTCAAAAATAAAAAATAAAATAGGGCTGGTGACTCAGCTCAGAGGTGGAATATTCCTGGGTTCAATCCCCAGTACCAAAAGGAAATTTAAATTAAATTAAAAAGTTAGGGGGAATTTGATAAGACTTTATTTTCTCTAAATTTTTCTGAATTGGTTTTTTTTTCATCAGAAGCCATGCCCAATTCTTAAACATGGGAATATCTCTTAAGAAATAGGCTAAGGCCGGGCGTGGTGGCGCACGCTTGTAATCCCAGTACTTTGGGAGGTGGAGACCGGAGGATGTGGGTTCGTGGCCAGCCTCAGCTCTCTCTCTCTCTCTCTCTCTCTCTCTCTCTCTCTCTACCTAGTGAGACCCTCTGCAACTTCGTGAGACCCGGTTTCAAAATAAAGTATAAAAAATAGGGCCGGGGGTGTAGCGCGGAGGTAGAATGCCCCTGGGTTCAATCTCCGGTACCTCAAAAAAAAAAAAAAAGAAATAGGCTAAGCTACAGTTTGAAAGTCTAATGACAGTAATTTCTTTACAGGAAATGACTCAGGACAGTAACTTAATCAACAAGACTTATGATCCACTTAAAACACATGTGGCTTTGTTCATTTTTAGGGAAATGTGATTATTAAATCTGATAACATTTGCATATGTAAACTACTATAATTAGGTGAAATTTTCCCCCTTCTAATTCTAAATGGCATTGCCAGAAGTATTAAGGAAGATTAAATTGTCAGATGTAAGTCACATTAGAAGATATATGTAAATGAAGATGTTCAGTATTTTATTTTGAATATATAACAAAGAACAAATTGTTAATTGTTAGCATGGAATACAATAATAAAACATGCTAATAGGAAAAATATTGTTCATAGTATAAAGAGAAATAGAAAACACTAAGTTCAAAAAGTTTGAGGAATTATGGCCTAGAAATTGCATATGAGAATCATCAATGGAATAATCGCAAACCACCAGAACTCAAGAGTCAAGGGTACATATGGCACTTTGTGTTACACATTACAGACAGAATAGAATGTGAATCAAAACCAGGCAGACAAGCAGAAATGAGGACAGATTACTGATCCTAAACGTTATTGTGAGTTGGGTAAGAAAACATAGCAAACAGAAAGGACCAGTAATATCTCAATACTAAAATATTTTCTCTTGGGCAAAGCCAAAATAAATACTTTCAAAAGCAGGAATTGAGCAATTGGACAAAATGAAAAATAATTTCAGAAACTCAGATAAATAGGAGCACCTGTTGTAGAAGAGAGGTTTAGAAAAACCCAGGATGAATCTGAATTAGATTTGGCTGCATTGAATTAAAGTATCCAATACAAAAGTAATTTAATCATAATAAAAGTTTTTTTGTTCACATTCTTGAAAAATTCAAAATATAGGCAACTAGAAACATTATGGGTATCTATGAAGTTAAAATTTGTTTCATCTCACCCTGAGTAGGAAAAGACCTGTGTGTTAATGGTCACAAATGAGTGCTGTAGCTTTAGTCCTCATACAAGCATTCAGGAAAAAAGATAGACAAGAAGAAAAAGAATAGTGTTCTTTTTGTATATAAGAACTCTTCTCAGAAAATGCATGAGACATATCCAGTTCCATTTCATTAAACAAACTGCCATTCTGTGGCAATCCATTTGCAAGACAAGCTGGGGGATGTGGTCAGGTAAACTCAGGGAGAAAGGGTATGAGGAGGCAATTAATTCCTACCAAATATAGGAATATCAAACCATAATATTAGCTAACATTTATTTATAGTTCCCCTTATGTGACCAAACCCTGTAAAAACCCTTTTGCATGTTTATCATTTTATAATAATCTTAAATTAAGAACTAATATTCTTTCTATTTTTTAAAATAGGAAATAGGGACAAATAGCATAAAACCTAGTTCAAAGCCATACACTTGGCAAAGGGCAAAAGACCACAGTCTAAGTCTTCCACATTCCAGGGACTGAGGACAGAATCCCTGCAGCAGGACTTCCCTGAGCTTGTGGCAGAGACCCACATTCCCAGATGGTTGCCTTTGATAAGTGGAGCAAGATTCCTCCTCAAACAAGTATTTTATAAACGTGTCCCATTAAGCAGAGAGTTAATTTTAAGATATAGGCATCTCAGATCCTACAGATGAGAGAACCTATATGAAAAGGAATGATGGGAGAGAATAAGTAAATATTCACCTCTGGAAAGCAGAAAGAGAAGGAATGAAGGAGGGACAAAGGTAGAGATTAAAGGTAAAAAAAAAAAGTAGGGCGAGAAAAACAGAAGAGATTCAAAGCATTAGAAATGGGTTAATATGAGCCAGGCATGGTGGTACACATCTGTAATCCCAGTAGTTGGAAGACTGAGACTGGAGGATCACTTGGGAGGGTGAGACAGGATGATCACAGGTTCAGTGACAGCTTTAGCAACCTAGGGAGTCTCTCAGAAGCCTAGCGAGATCCTATTGCAAAACAAAAGTTCAAAGGGCTGGGAGTATAGCTCAGAGGTAGAGTGGCCCTGGGTTCAATCCCCAGTACCACACACACACACACACACACACAAAAAAAAAAAAAACATAAAAAGTGAATATGGAAAAGGAGAAAGGAAGCAAAGTGAAAAAATACACATGCACCACTGTGCGTGTGAAAGATAGCTACCTTCAGCTCCATCTCAGTAACTGTTCAAATGGCTGGAAATATTATCCCTTTATAAGCAATGCATGAGTTTACATAAAAGTTTACATAAAATAGTTTTAAAATGAAAAGGATGGTGGAAATTTTGTGAACCATTTGGAAGAGAAATTCTAAGCATTTCATTTCTTATGAAAAAGAACACTCCAGCTCCCCAGTCTATGACCAATGTCTTTGTGTGCTGGGTCTGACCTGGCAGTCAAACAGGAAGGTCTAAAATATGCAGTGATGGTCGAGGGGGATGAGAGAAAGAATGAAAGAAATGGAGCAATTACGTTTTTATCTCATGTAAAATCTGTAATAATCGCTGTAATCTAAAAGCTTTTAGGTCCAACTTTTGTTTGATGGTTGGATTTGCACTGACACTTGTAAAGAAATGAGGAGTAATAAATCCTCCTTCATGGTAATAGCTGGATGCAGAATAAAACTCTTAGACAATTTGGGCACTTCTGGTGCTTGGGCCTTGGGTAAATTAGTTGCAACATCTTAGCCCATTAGAATGATTACTGCTGACTACAATATGCAGTAATAGCAGGCTTTGGGCTGTAAAACTCCTTGATAATGTTTAGTTATATGCCACCTTGTCATACCTAGAAATAATTAAGAGAGTTAGCAAGAAAGGACAACTAGTAGTTGGATAGCTGTCTCCACTTCAATAAATCAGAGTGGGTAGATTTCAACAAATGCCAGTGGTCTTAAGACTTACTATTGTGGAACTACCAAGAAAAACTTACAGAAAACAAAACCTTCTGAAGTTGGCATTGGTCTTTCAGGAGTCTGAATGAACAACTTAAATAAATTCACATTCAGATACTAATGAAACCAAACTTTTTGGATGTGGTAGAAGTAAACAGAAGAGAGCTTAAACATGTTATTGAATATCTTAAATTCAATAATAGTTTTAAGACTCAGGAATATGCTCTAATACCTTCTAGCCAGTGAGGTGGATTTGGCTCCCAAATGTTGCAAAACACACACACACACACACACACACACACACACACACACGCACACACACATTTTTTTTTTTTTTTTGCGGTACTGGGGATTGAACCCAGGGGCGTTCTACCTCCGTGCT
>PVJS01037569.1:0-19846 GCA_004027185.1 Glis glis
CTCCCCTCCCCCTTCTTTCCTCTATCCCACCCCTTCTCCTTGCTCTTCACCCTCTTTCCTTCCCCCCTCTCCTCCCCACCCTATATTCATAGGTATTCTTCATTTCTTCTGGCAATATTTCTTAGTTTTTGTTTTGTTTTGTTTTGTCCCTAATTCCTATCCATATACTATGTCTCTGCTTAAAGCTCACTGCTTTTGGAAAGCTTTCCCTGACCAATCAACACAGGAGCTTCTTCAATGCCGCAGTTCCATATCAAATTTCCATTATTCCTCTTTCATTATTGTGTGTTTGACTCCAGATGGGCAAAGACTGACCACCTCGCTCATTCTCATCTGATCACCAGGTGTAGTTTCTAGTATACAACAGTGGCATAATATTGAATTATATTAGGAGCAGAGACCATGTGTCTGGCACTCTCTTGAATTCACAAATTAACTCATTTACTCTCACAACGAGCTCTTGTCATAGTTACCGGTATTGTCTCCACTTACAAAAGGGCAAACTGAGGCACAGAGCATCTGAGTCACCTCTATAAATGGTAAGTGACAGAGCCAGGGTTCAAATCTAGGGAGTCTGGCTCCAGAGATCATACCCTTAGCATGGTTGCTTTGACTACAGAATGAAGATGTAGTGGCCTGGATAAAACATAGATTTCAGATTGATTTCCTTGTGCCACGTAGCTGCGACATGCAGGAGCTAAGGGTACAGTCTGAATCTTCTGACTCCAAATTTTATGCCTTTAGTGACTTTTCCACCCTGCCCCTTTATATTTTTAATTGTTTTAAAAGCAAATGCACTTTTGCTCTCTGCGGACCCAGTTTTAATAAGCCTGTTTAAATATTCATAATTCAAATGCAAATTCCCCTGCCGCAGCCTTCTGTGATTCACAGACTTCACTACATGGCCTCTGCTCTTGGTGGTGAAGACCCAGTGAACTGACCACCCCCCCTCCCCCCGTTTATCCTACTTCCTGTCTGATCAGACGCTCAGAACAGACTGCTGAGCCAGGAGGTTAGCCTAATCTGTCATAGCTTCCAAAATATTAATTGGATAGTAATATTTTTGCTCGATAGGCAGCTGGTTCATAACCTCACTGGGAAAGTACTAAATGGTGATAAAAAGTGTCTCAATTCTAGGAGAAATGATAATGTTTCAGAAATGTCTCAGGAGTTAACTGAGCTGGCTATTTTTTTTTTTACTTTTTCACTTAATTCTCCAAAATTCACATTCACTGAGCATCTTATTAAACTCTACAATAGAATGTTTACATTCAAACCTGTGTTTCTCTTGCATTTCTCAATCTTCCATATCCCCATCAAATTCAAATGCTGAATTCAGGGCCTACTATTTTTTAAATCAAAACCTTCTTTAATTACCTGAGGTTTAGATAGAAAGTGTATCAATTTTATATTTTCACTGTCTAAGTTAATGTCACTTACATGACTGTTTCTCTGAATAAACACTCCTTGAATGAATGAATGAATGAATGAATGGAGTTCCCCTAAGCCCTCATTGCATTCTCTTTTCTTGAAAACGCTATCAATTAATATTTGGTTTGGAGCATAAAATTTTCCACCGTGATTTCCATACTTGTTTGCTTAGCTGACTAGCAGAAGACATAGTTCTTTGTGTGGAAAACCACAAAATTTAAAATGTCAAGTCACGCAATCAAAAAATATATATATTTATTATGTTCCCACATCATTGACTCCTTGTCACTCTCCTTGGCTAGTTTTTGTTTTATTTTTATTTTGTTTTGTTTTGTTTTCTGTTACACCTCCTTCCAATGGTCAGCATGTGCATTTTGCTGTCTTTATCTTCTTTAATCCAGTCTCATGGTTACACATACTTTGCGTATTGATTTTAAAATCTTTCTGTTCATCCTTTACCTGTCCAAGTAACAACAAAGCCATTTATACACCTGATTATAAAACCATTCCTCTTTTGTTTTCCTCATCTCTGTAAGTGATTATTTCTAAAGGCACGATCCCACGAATAAGTTTGCAAAGTAAAACATAAGGCAATAAGTGTTCGGTGAATCCACAGATGGTAGTTTTTGCCAAGAATGTTGCATGCAGAGAAGGAAATCCCATATCCAAAATAAGTGCCCATTCCAGTAAGAGCCGAGAACTGTACCTTCCTTTGTGGAAGCTGTCCAATATAATCAACCTGCCACCTTGGGCTCTTCATGCTTCTAGACCAACACAGAGAAGGGGCTACTGTCCTGTCTAGGGTGATTGATACTGAATAGCAAATGTAATTGGGCTGCTACTACACAATGGATGTAAGAAGAGAGTGTCTGGAGTACGGGGGATCCCTTAGAGCATTTCTTGACTCCCATATGACAAAATTCAGATGAAGACCACAGTCACCCAAATCAGGCAGGGTTACTAATAGCTTAGATGCTTCAGGCAGAAATATTTGGGTCACCTCACCAGGCAAAGAACCATGACCATCTGAGAGGTGTTTACTGAGCCCAAAGGGCATGTAGAATGGATAATGGGAGACGGTCATTATAGATATCACAGTGACCATGTAACTAGTTGCAGGAATGAAGACCTTATTGGCAATGAGGATTCTTCCTGATGTTATTGAATGTGTTTGTATATAAACTAGACATGTATTTTTGTTTTCTCCCCACTCTTAATTCCTTATCATCTAACATAAGTATTATTAATGATAGTTAAATTTGCATTGCAATGTTTTAAGTTACAAGCTATCAGAGAGAAAGTGTGAACACTCCCAAGTATTCTGAATTCTCTTCTGGGAAGAGGGTCAGCATGTTTTTGAACATAGACAGAATAATTGTGTATCATGGTAGATAATAGTGTAATTTTGTTGTAATATTTGTTGGAGACTTAATATGGTTTAAGGATGTTAATGGGTGCCAGGTTGACAAGGAATGGGCCATGATTATGTTGTGTGTGTGTGTGTGTACACGTGTGTGTGTGTGTGTGTGTGTGTGTGTGTGTGTGTGTGTGTGTTTGTGTGTGTGGCACTCGGGATTGAACCCAGGGCGTACCTCCAAGTTATACCCCCAGCCCTATTTTTATTTTTATTTGCATTTTGAAACAGAGTCTTTCTAGGTTCATGTCTCACTATTTTCTGAGGCTTCCCTTGAACCTACAATCCTCCTATCTCAGCCTTCCAAGTACTGAGATTACAAGTGTGCACCACCACGCCCAGCATGATTGTTTTTAATATCTCAATTTGACTGGGCAATAGTTCCCAGTTATTCAAACACTAGTCTTATGTTGCTATGAAGGTATTTTGTGAATGTGATTAAACTCCATATACTCAGTTGACTTGAAGTAGGGGAGGTTATCCTAAATAATCTCTCTTATGAATATTATAAATCTTGGTGAGCCTGATTCAGTTAAGAGAAGAGTTTTAAGAGAAGAGCTGAGGCTTCCTTGAGCAAAGAAATTCTGCCTGTTGAATAGAGAATTAGCTCTTGCAAGAGTGTTGGCCTGCATTTCCTGATGACTGCCCTATGAACATTAGACCTGCCTACTTTAAAAATTGTGTGAGCTCATTCTTGGCAATACATTTCTTAATATAAGTCTTCTGATTCTCTGATTGAACCCTGACTGATACATTGGATCTCACAACCCTACATTGGAATCAACTTAAATCCTCTTTCCCTGCCCTACCTTCTCTTATAACCTGTTTTGCAAGTTCTATATTATCTCTAATACAAACAATGAATCATATTGTATCTCAATATTGCTATTAATAATACTTTGGTACAAACTAAGCCAATCATGGTTTATCACCGTATTTTGAGTAAAGTCATAACTTCTTACCACCATCTACAGCAGTATTTCTAGACCATCAAAGCCAAAATTTACATACTTAAAAAAATGAGACCCCCCAAAGGGATTTTTGTTTATATGGAATGTATCTATCAATGTTAACTGTATTGGAAATCAAAACTGAGCATTGTAGAAGGTACTCATTTAAAACAATCATCATCTTAAAATACATAGCACATTTCATGATTCTATTACTATATTTTTAAATACTGAGGAAAGCAACATTACAATTTTCGCAAATCTCTCTAGTGTCTAGATTAGTAGAAAACAGCAGGGAGATCTTATCTGTTTCTGTTTCCAGTATGTTATAATATATTCTGAGGGGATTCAACTATATAAAGAAGGTCTAACCTTACCTAGAATATCTTGGCATCATTATCACAATAATTTTGACATTGTGGGACCCTTGAAAGGGTCTCAGACTATCAAGGCATCCAAAGGCTACACTTTGAGTACCTGTTATAAGATATGCCGAGTCATAGCCTCTACCCCACCCCACTGTCATTTAATTGTCTTGGAAAATCTAGGCATGCAGAAATCATGATAAGCAGGAATATGTCATACTATTATGCTAATCTACAGAAATTTGGGTGTCTAAAGGCTGACTCTCTTGTATTGATCATAAATTATATGTGTTCTATGGAATACTTTGATGTATTTCATCTATATATGTGTATTGGATTAGATAGTGTACTTATCTTTTTGCTGTAGCTAATAACATAAAACCATAGACTAGGTAAGTTACACAGAAAAAAGTTTTATTTTGACTCATGGTTGTGGAGGTATAAACCTGAGGGGCTGCATCTAGTGATGACCTTCTTACTATCAGAGTCCCAAGCACCACAGGAATCAGATGATAGAGACATCTGACATGTGTATGGCTTCTGATTTCTCTCCCCCTCTCCTTATAAAGTCACTAGGATTCTATCATGGCCCTAATCACCTATCAAATGCCCCACTTATTATACACCATCTTCAGATTAAGGTTCTACCTCTAATTACCTCATGATTGGGATTAAATTTCAGCACATGAAAGTTTGGGGCTGGAGACTTGCTCAAACCTTATCCAAATCATAGACAGTTTGTTTCTTAGGGTTCTTCAGATAATAAGGTATGTGTCTGGGTGAGAGAAAGAGGGAGGGAAAGAGTGTGTTGTCTGAGTAACTGGCAAAATTATGGAGGCTGGCAAGTCCAAATCAGATCATCAGACTGGAGACCCAGGAAGAGCTGGTATTATAGAGTAAGTCTGAAGGTCCTCTGCTGGCAGAATTCCCTCCAGTTCTGTAGAGGAAATTCTTTAAGGCCTTTGACCCACATACTGTAGACAATCTGCTTTACTCAGAGTCCTCCAATTTAAATATTAATCTCGTCCAAAAACATCTCATAGAAATATCCAGAAGAATATCTGACTACATATCTGGATACTGTGGTCTGATCAAGGTGACATTAAATTAACCATCGCACTTTGTCTCTTTGTCAGAACCCCAGAATTGGTCTTAGGTGGAAATAGGTTTTTTGCAGATGTGATTATTTAAGATGAGGTCATACTGGAATAGGGTGTGTGTGTGTGTGTGTGTGTGTGTAAGAGAGAGAGACTGGGGATTGAACCCAGAGGCATCCTACCTCTGAGTTACACTCCAAGCCCTTTTTAATTATTTTTTTTGAAACAGGGTCTCACTAGGTTTCTGGGAGTCTTGCTCAGTTTCTGAGGCTGGTCTTGAACCTGCAATCCTCCTGTCTCAGTCTCCCAAGTGCTGGGATTACAGGCATGCACCACCATACCTGGCTTAGGATGGGTCTTTAATAAATATGACTAGTGTCCTCTTAGGAAGAGAAGAAGGGAAACAGACACACACAGAGAGAACATCATGTGCTGATGCAGGCAGATATTGAAGTGCCCAGATAGCTTCAAGTCCAGGAGGAGTGCCCAAGGAAGCCAAGTGAAGGACAGAGAACAGATTCTTCCCTAGAGCTTTCAAAAAGTGTCTGGCCCTGCCAATACCTTGATTTCAGACATCAAACCTCCCAATCAGTCTTGTCCTTTTACACCACCTAGTTCTTCGCAATCATTAGGGCAGCACGAGGAAATGAATACAATTGCCATATTACTATATGGAATACACTGTGCAAAGGTATAAGCAAAAATATCTTCTTGCCTAAAACTTAATAAAGAATCAGGATTTGTCTCAAAGGGCGAGGAGGCAGCGGTAAGACCCCTGCTTGGGATGCACTCAGTGACCTCAAGTGTGAAAAGAAAGACAAAGCTGGATGTCGAGCACAGCGCCAGGCAGAAGAGAGGACAGCGGTGATGTTGAATGGGACCAGCTGGAGAGAGGCACAAAATGCGGGAGGCCAGGCGAGGGCACCGGGTGGAAGGTCAGAGATGCACAGTCACTTTCCTTTTTGATACAGGTATCTCTCCCGGAGAGCTTTTCAGAAAGACATCTAAGAGTCACTCAGAGGGCCCCAACGTTGCCTCCTGCAAAATTAGGAGTCAGAAAGAGAAGAGAAAAGGAGAGCTAGAGGGGTTGAGGGAGGAGCCAGGCCCGCTGTCTCTCTGGAAGGGAAAAGAGAGTGTCAGATCGCAGCTGGTAAATAAGATGTTACAGCGAAGCTTGAAAAGTCGGGTTCTTTCTCCTTTATAAAGGCTCTACCTGCAGAACATGAAGGGGCTCGGTGACAGACACATTAAAACACCATTAAACTGTGAAATAGAACACTGTGAAAATAGATTTAACCTTCACAGCATATCGATCTCTACCCCGCGCTGTGCCCAAGTTCTTGGACAACTGTTTTATAATAGGTTTTACTTATTTTCCTGTTGCTATTCTGACTTCCTCAGAGGAGGGTGTTATTTCTAAAGGCTCCTGACAGCTGAGGGAAGCAGGCTCACTTCTCGGGGAGCGCATGGCCTTGGAATGCTCCCGCCAGCTGCTCCATAAACAGAAATCTGTTTTGTGAAAGTGAGAACTGATTGTGAGGCGGCTGCAGGGATGACAGGCGCCCAAGGATGAGGACGAGAACATTGCCTGCCAGGTTCTCGGGGAAATGGAAAGAGAGAGGGCTAGGTCCATACAGCTCCAGATAACAGTGGGAGTTGGGTGTCTAAGCTTCTTGTGACTTCATTCAGGCATGTAGGGACAAGAGGACATTGCGGCCCTCTACAATGGCTCGTATGTTCTATTTTTTTTTCCTTCAAAGTGTGCAAACATACAGTCAAAACTTTTTATAGTAAGGAACTAGAGGGTTTCAGGTCGTTATAACAAAAATGGCCAGGGAGGTGTAATTCTCCAAATCATGTCTCGAAGAAGTTCTTTTCACCCCATAAGCAGACTAACAAAAAGTAATAAGTATGGTGAAACCACTTTTCATTGGAAGCATTTATATTTAATTCTGCAATACCTTTGAGGCAAAGCAAATTGGAAGATACATTTGCACATCAGAGCAAATAATAAGGAATCCAAGACTTTTATATGTGGGACTTACATACTGCTTTCTTTTTAACCATCTTACTAATGGAACTCCTAAGGAACAGTTCCTTCCTGTATTGTTGTGAAAAACCACAGAAAAATCATAATGAAGAGAACAGTGTGTCAAGAAGCATACAACAAACCAGGAGACTTGCAGTATAGGCCATGAAAAGTCAAGGAAATCCATGCTTTGTGGTGTTTTGTGTAGCTCATGAGGCCACGGTCTAGCCCCAAAAACAGACGAGGTGTCCACGAGGGTACTCATATATCAGCTCTCACAATTTTGCTTCTCCAATCATATTCCTTATAATTCATCTTATTAGGGGTTTGAATATATTTGATAAAATGTAATGTCACTTTTCATATAAAAACGCTGTGGGTGGGAAGTTAGTACAACTATTTTAGAAAGCACTGGATAGTCCTCAAAAAACAAAAAAAATAGTATTACCATAAGATTCAAAAATCCCACTAGTGTCTATGTACTGAAAGAAAATTAAATCATATAAAAAAGATATCTGCACTAACCATGTTTATTGTGGCACAGTAACCAAGATATGGAATCAACTAAGGTATCTATCAATGAATGGATAAATAAAATATATGTGTGTGTGTTCATATAAGAATGGATAGATATACATATGTATGTATTTTATGTATGTATGTATGTATCTATCTATCTATATATATATATCCACAGACAATGGAATGTTATGTGCCTATTAAAAATGAGATTTTTTTCATTTGCAGTAACATAGATGGAAACAGAGGTCACTGTGTTAAGTGAAATAAGCCAGACACAGAATGATAAGAACCATGTCCCCACTCATTTGTGGAAACTAAAAAGTTGACTTCATAAAAGAATGGTGTGGAATAGTGGTCACTAGCAACTGAGAAGGACAGTGGCATGGGGGATAGAAAGATAAAGGAAACCAAAACACAGAGAGAAGGACTTCTTAGTTCTGGGTTTTTATAGCACAGTAGCTTAAATGGTAGTTACCACAATCTGTGATATATTTCAAAATAACTAGAAGAGCATGAAAATACCCAACTCACAGAAATGATTAATGCTTAAATAAATTTGGGTTAGAAAGTACACTTTTTAGCATAATGCCAAAGATAGATTTATAAGGAAAATGTTTGCCAAGAAAGCCTGTCAAAGTCAAAAGACAAATGACAATCTGGGAAAAAAATATTTGCTACATCTGTGACATAAAAAGGGCTAGTATTCTAAATATATAAATAGTTATTACAAAACAAAAAGAAAATTGTCAAATATGGGCAAATACCATGTAGAAACAATCCATGAGAGTAGAAACAGAAATATTCACCAAACATAAATAAGTGTTCAGTCTTTTAGGTAACCAGAGACCTGTAAATCAGTAGAAACAAGCACTTTTGAATTATCCAACGTGTTCATTGGGATTCCTGCTGTAGTGATAGAAATTCAACACAGTGTAAACTGTGCAAGAAAGGAACCTACTGGATCAGTTAACTGGCATGTCTAGGAAGGGTGCTTGTTTCAGTACCATGTGGAGCTGAGAAGCACTCATATCTCACAGTTCTTCTCTTTGTTAGATTTTATTTTGTATGTTGGCTTTGTTCACATGGTAGACAAGATAGCTGCCAGGAGCTCCTTCCAGCCTACTAATTTCAGACAAAACCCGACAGCTCTCTTCAGTGTCTATATAAGACACCTAGGAAAGAACTCCAGTCCTGGTTGGGTCAGTTGCTTATGCAGATCTGAGCACTGTGCCTAAGGGTTTGGGACTTATGGATGGCTTAGTCTAGGTCATGTGACTGACCTTGTGGCAGAGCTTGGCATGGTAATTGACCATCCTACCAGACTTCATGGAGTTAGGGGAAAGACTGCTTATATACAAATAACTTTATATTCCTGGTCATTGGGCAGAAACAACTAGTGCATGTAGTAAGAGGAATAGACAGTAAGACTGCACAGGCAGACAAAATAATCTGAAAGGGTCATTTTCAACTCACCGAAAGTTTGTTTTGTTTTTTTTTTTTTGCGGTACCGGGGATTGAACACGGGCGTTCTACCTCCGTGCTACGCCCCCGGCCCTATTTTTTATACTTTATTTTGAAACCGGGTCTCACGAAGTTGCGGAGGGCCTCACTAAGTAGAGAGAGAGAGAGAGAGAGAGAGAGAGAGAGAGAGAGAGACAGAGAGCTGAGGCTGGCTGCGAACCCAGATCCTCCGGTCTCCGCCTCCCAAAGTACTGGGATTACAAGCGTGCGCCACCACGCCCGGCATCACCGAAAGTTTTAAAACCACAAAACATTATAAACAAAGGAATAAAACCTGTACGTTGATTGGCTGTGGAGTGGGTCTGATATGAGTTCAGAAGTTTCCCAGGATCTCCTTGGTCTTCTTGTAATTTCTTTAGGGCCCTAGTGGCAGCAAGACATCATTACACTGAAAGACACCTCCCCAACCACTACTGGGGCTAGAGTGGCTTGCTTATACCATTATACCACAGTCCTTGGAGAGAAAGGGAACTTTTAGAAAGAGAAGAAGCAATTCCATCTCAAGGGGGAAAAAGCAAGTATTGGAGAGGTCCAAGATGGAGAAGAGAAAGGGACAGTTGATTTAAACTGAGTTCTCTTAGCCAATAACGTGGTCTGTGCTGAAGGTTAGTTACAAATACAATCTTGAGCATGCGAGAGAGACTTTTATTTTTGCTCCTGACTAAATTGATAGGTTGGCAGGTTTGAGGCCTGTGTCCTTTAGAAATCCCACTGTAGAGCTCTGAGATTTAATACAGCCAGAGAAGCAATGAACAGCGCAAAGGTCACTGGTAGCTTCTATGAAGCGAAAATGTTTTGTTTTATGAAAAACACAAAATGCACAGAAAATGGAGTCTATGATAAGATGACAGAGGCTGCCGAGAGCCCAGAGTGGAATTCTGAATTCCCACTGGATTTTTCAGAAAACCCGAATTCCCTTTGACAATCGATCTGCCATCTTCCAGGTTGAAAGTCCTGCGAAAGGTAAGTAGCAATTGAGTTCTGTATTGAGAAATGAGACCAAGATGGGATTTAGGAAAGTGACTGTGGTCATGAGATTATGGAGCGCTTTCTCTGGGTTTGGGGAGATCTAAGTACACAGAGAGAGAGATGGATGGATGGATGAAGAGCTCATAAGAGCCTGTCCTGTTATAAAATGAGAGGAAGCCTGAAATCATTATCTCTACTGTTTTTCCCTGGACTTGGTGTTCCTCAGAGTGTACCTATTAACTTAGTACCAAAGGATTCAATATGGAAGGTCAGGGCCTGATGAGATTGTGAAGGACCAAATGTTATTTTTAATTTTTCTGTTTAAAAGGCAGAACTACATTGTGCTTGGTTTTTGTTTGCATCACACCTAGCAACAAGACCTGGCACACAGCCAGCAGTTGTACGTCTTGACTAATTAAATGTGTTCATGAATGAAATGAACTAGGCAAGGCTCATCTTTGAGGGTGTTTCCTTCCATTCACGTTAACACATTGACCTCTGCAAAACCTCTGTGTGAGGAGACATATAGAGTTGGAAATGCCACAATCCAGGAAGGGATGAAATGGGCACACACATGCTTCTGATCTAATGATAACACGCAGGGATACAAGCATCATCAGAAAGAGTCTAAGGGATATATAAACTTAAAAGCAAGAAAGGGCCTGCATGGTTGTGGGGATCAAAAATAATTCTTAAAGAGGTATGATAGCAAGAAAAGCCTTGAAAAATGGATCCCTTGGCCACTGGGAGAGAGAGAGAACAGGCTGTTCTAGATAGCAGCAGCAGTATGCCCTTAGGATTGAAGAGGAGAGCACTTGGCCTGGAATCAACAGTACATAGGACTGAAAAGCAAGTCTGGGGCCAGGTTCTTCCCACATAGGCCATCATGCTCCACATGCTGAAAATAAAGTTGGTCACATGTATTATTATTGTACATATATTGCTCTAGTTCCACTATTGGACTGTAAACCCCTTGCAGATATGGATTATATCTAATTCCTGACTGGCAGGAATCTATACATACATGTGTGTGTCTACTATTAGGAAGGGTCCTTTGCCCTAGACTCTCCTAAAGAGGGTGTCGTGAATGAGCTACGCCAGAGTAATTCTGCCGATCTCCCTCCTATGCCCCTATCAACCCAAGCAAGTGACCTAGCCCCAGCCCCCCTGTTTTTTTTTTGGATCCATCCAGTGTGCGGCGTGGCCATTTTTCTCTACTCCGCTACCGTGAGTCTTAACGGGAACAGGTTATACTCTTACCTGGGAGGCTTGTGGTGGGCAATACTTTCTGTGCCTAGAAAAGTCAACTTAATTCCAGGGTTGGATGTCAGGAAGCCTGCTTCCCCTCTCTAGCCGATACCAGCCATGAAGACGTATTTTCATCTCTATTTGTTTGACTATGGCATCTTCCTCTTAGGTGTTTCTAGACCCCAAAAGAAGGCAATCAGTAAGTGTGTGTTGAGTGTAAATATGAATGAATGACTTGATTATCAAGCACTAGTGGAAGCAAGGGACCACTAGAGACCCCGTTCTACCACCCTGTGGCTTGGCCAAGGCCCAGCTGTGATTGGGTGTACTTGATAATGAGATATTATCACGAGGCCAATTGGGGCCACCATTAAAGGATCACTTGTTTCTTTCCTGTTTTGAGGCATATTCGATTATTTCTTGTTTCCTCCTCTTATGTAAAATCTGCTTCTCAATTCCTGGAAGCATTCCTATCATCTTTTACTCTTTAGATACTATTACTACTCCTACCCCATATCACCCCCTCCCTACCCACTACCTCCTGCAGCTGCTACCTCCTGAATGTCTAGTCTTTATTTTTGAAGTCAGGAATGATAATAATCCTTGAAGCTATGACTATAGGTGTTCTTATTGTCACAATTAGGGGCAAAAATAGGGCCATTCCTTTCATCTCATGATAAAGGTCACAGTCAAAACTCCTATAAAGACAGACAAGCTAACAAGGGAAAAACATTCTGCATTTATTTAATCATCAGTTTATAAAGCATGGGAGTCTTCAGAATAATGATCCCAAAGACACAAAAAAATGTGGATTTTTGGCTTAGTTTCTATGAACTGGAACAGTCATCTAGAATTATGATTGGACAAAAAATAAATAAGATGTGGTAGTACTGAGTAGAAAAACTGAATAAGAATTTTGTATTTTAAATCTCCCTGGTCTCTGTTGTGTCATTTCTTCTTCCTGGGTATGGGACAAGACTCCCCTGGAATGAGGGTTTTAGGACCTAGTAGGCAAGATAAGTCAGAGGATTTCTTTAGGACCAGCTTCAAGTCAGACAGGTGAGATATAGGGGAGGTTATAGATATAATTCTAGTTTTTATGGGTGGATCTGGGGGGGAAAGGAGTTCTACTTTCTATGACCCACTTTGGGAAAGAGGTATTCTAGTGTCTATGACTTAGCTCAAGGGAGAATGTGGGGCAGAAGCTGAAAGAAACCTCAGTTCTGGGCCTTGATAAGTCCTGTAGTTCAAAGTACTCAGGATGACAGAGCACTATACTTTGGAGTAGTTTCTGAGCCCCAGAAAACATGCATCCCTATGTATCCAAGGACACCCCTCTTAGTTAGGATACAATGTTTGCGTTGCAAAAACTGAATCTAGGTCTTCCTCCTTTGACACGCCACTGACCTCAAGGATATCCACATAACACAGTTGATTGAAGAACAGGAAGTTATTTTTGTTGTTTTTCAATGCAGGTTTGATTTGGATTTTGTTTCATTGTAGAATATACTGGTCCTTCTAGAAACTGTACATCACATTGTGCCAAGAGCATGTCCACTAAAACTAGAAATCTACCTGTAGTTGAAAGCTTGTATATTGTTTAGCTAGCTCGTATATTAGATAGCTTGTATATTAATGTTTAGCTAGCTTTCCAAAATTAAATGGTCACCCCCTAGTTCCAAATTGTCTTTAAAAATTATGAAACCCTGAGGTCCCTGGTACAAAAAAAAAAAAAAAAGCTGGAGTTTGGGACACAATCCAAAAAGTGGAAGGCATTGTGAGTTTGTTCCTATAAGTCTCTGGACAGGAGTGTGTGAGTGTCAGTGTAGAATTAAAAAAAAAAAGTGGGGGATAAAGCTCATTGAAAATGGAAAAACAATTAAAAATATATTGAAAGTAGAAAGAAAAAGAGAAATCATTCCTAATTAATTCTGGTGCCCTACTCAACCCCAGCCTCTTTGTAATCCTACTGGGAACATCTTTATTGATCTGGGGGTCCTGCACAGGCTTCTGATGCTTATCTCAGCATAAAAACAGGCTCTCGTGATGAACAGTGATTTAATTACATGACAATCACTGTTAACAATGCATGGCGAATACCAAAAAAATATGCAGAGCAAGACTGGCAGGGATAAATTCAGGGAGGTAGCATTGACTTTCAGTAAAGTTTCTGGCTGAAACTCCACTGACACATGGGAAACAGTATTTGGGGACCCGAAGTGTCTGAGAAGTGACTTCATTGATTCATATTTATGTAATAATAAAGTTTAATTTTAATAGTTTTAGTATATGATTAGAACTTTTTTCAAAAGCCTGGGAAATATAGCTAATAGTAAGCTTTTCCCCACAATTGGGAGAATTTTAAGAAGCAGAGGACTTTTAAGTGCTCAAGACTTGCTGAACACTTATGCCATGGTCAGTAATGTAAATTTATCGAAGAAACTCGTGGAAATCAGATACATTCTCACAATAAGACTTTTCAGGATAAAATTGCAAGTGACTTAAAAAATGTTATTATACCTTGGCTTTTATATATGCCAAAGCACATATTTAAGCCTAGGCATAATATAGCAAAAAAGATTATATATATGTGCTGAAGATTGAACCCAGGGGCATTCTACCTCTGAGGTTTACCACAGCCCTAATTGTATGTTTTATTTTGAAAAAGGGTCTTGCTAAGTTTTTGAGAGTTTTTTTTTTTTTTAAGTTGTTGAGTCTGGCCTGGAACCTGTGATCCTCCCAAGTACTGGGATTACAGATGTACACCGCCATGCTCAGTATTCCTATCTTTCTCACTGAAGTAAGACAAATTAATAAACTGATTCTTAGTTTAGAAGGATCGTGTCATGGTGTGAACTGACATAGGTTGTTTTAAAACATTTGAGCTGATAAATATTTAAAGGTCACAACATGTGTTTAATTTGGACCCCTTAAAATCTAGTTAACTGAAAATGGGAGAATGGCTTTGTGTTATGATAGGTTAAAAAATGAGAGTAATATAAAAGAACTAATTCATATTAGTTCAAAGAGTGAGAAGAGTCATGCCAGACAAGAGCAACTTAGAAGGGTGGGTGTTTGGAGCATGTTCCTGTCTGGGGAGGGTAGTGCTGAATCGGAGATCATCCCAGGGCAATGGGGAAGGGAGTCATTTTGCCCTTGGCGGCCCTTGAAAAGCTTCAGTTTGGAGGTAGCAGGGTGTACAAAGGATATGAATGAGAAGAGATTCACAAGTAGTTTCTACAGAGGCACATACCCACTGTGATCCCAGGTGATAAAACAAGATGTTTCTTCTTCTGAAAATGTCAATGATATTTCTGAAGAGAGTTAAGGCAGACTATGAAAAGATCAAGGGCACAAGGCTGTCTGGTTGGATCCCAGCTCAACCCTGTTACTAGTGTGTGAACTCAAACCACTTCCTGAACTCTGTTCCTTAGTTTCTCCATTTTTAACATGGGAATAAAAATAGGATTAAATAATTCTTTTTTAAGTTTGTTGAGAATATTTATAATTAACTAATTATAAATATATAAAATCTTCAGGGTACAAGATGTTTATATATATAAATACTGCAAAATCATTACTACAACCTATAACCTCACTAATATATGCTGTGCATGTGTGTGTAGTGTGATAATAGCTAGGATCTAGTTATTTTTAAAAGATTTCAAATACATAATACAGTCTTATGAACTATAGACACACCATGCTCTACATTAGGTCTCTAGAACGTATCCATGCTATAACTGAAGGTTCATGAACCATTTGACCAGTGTCTCCTCTCCATACCCAACGCCCCACCACCCATATCACCCATGGTGATCACCCTTCTACACTTTGATTTTATGATTATTTTTAGATTCCTCTGATGAAAGAGATCACACAGTATTTTTATTTCTGCATCTTGCTTATTTCATGCTGCTTAATATTTTCTAGGCTTATGCATGTTGTCATAAATGAAAGAATTTTTCTTTTAATAGATGAGCAGTATTCCATTATTTTTCTGAAGCAGGATTTTAGGTTCCTATTTACATTTTTCTTGGTGCATTGTCATTATACATCATAGTGAGATTCAAAGTGATATATTCACACATGCACACAACACTTGGTGTATTTGCCTCTGCATCCCAACCCACTCCCCACTTCTCCTTCCCTGTACATGTTGGTGAGATTGGTAGTGACACCTTCATATATGAACATAACATATATGAACATAACATTATTTGAACTGTTCCCTTCCTCGATCCTCACTTTTCACCTTCCTACCTCCCTCCCCCAATTCCCTTCCACTATTCTAATTCCGTCTTTTCATTTAACCGAAGTCCCTTTTGTTTCTTATTTTCTCTCTAGCTTCCACATACGAGAGAAAACATATGATCCTTGACTTTCTGAGTCTGGCTAATTTCACTTAATAACAATATTTTCTAGTATAATATTCTCTAACTCCATTCATTTTTTCTGTGGATGACATAGTTTTGTTCATTATGGCTGAGTAAAATTCCATTGTGTGTATAGAGCGCGTTTTCTTTATCCATTCATCTGTTGACAAGACACATAGTTCCATAATTTGGCTATTTTTGAATTGTGCTACTATATATGTATCGCTGTAGTATTCTAACTTTAACTCTTTTTGGGAAAATACAGAGGAGTATAGCTGGATCATAGTTTTCCATCCCTAGTTGAGGAACCTCTATACTGATCTCTACAGTGGTTGTACTAATTTACAATCCCACTAACAGTGTGTAAGTTTCCATGACGCCACCTCCTCACCGGCATTTATTATTGTTTGTATTCGTGATGATTGCCATTCTAAATGGAGTTATATGGAATCTCAGTGTAGTTTTTGTTTGCATTTCTCTGATTGCTAATGATATTGAATTTTTTTTTACCTGTTGGCCATTTGTATTTCTTCTTTTGAGAAGTATCTATCCAGTTTAATTCCCTTTTTGGTTGGATTATTTGCTTTTTAGTGTTACGTTTAAGCTGTTTATATACTCTAGATATTAGTCCTCTATCAAAGGAGTGGCTGACAAGATTTTCTTCCTTTCTGCCAGTTCTCTATTCAGACTCTTGATTTTTTTCCCTTGCTGCACAGAAACTTTTCAATTTGATGCTATCCCATTTGTTGATTCTCAGTTTTATTGCCTGAGCTCTAGGAGCCTTGTTAAAGAAGTCTCTCTGTGCTTATATGTTGGAGAGTTGGATCTATGTTTTCTTCTAGTAATAGTTAAGTTTCTAGTCTAATTTCTAGGTCTTTGATCCATTTTGAGCTGACTCCTGCGAGGTGAGAGATAGGGATCTAATTCCATTCTTCTATATATAGCTACCTAATTTTCCCAACCCCATTTGTTCAAACATCTGCCTTTTCTTCAGAGGATATTTTTGGCTCCTTTGTCCAAAATCAACTGTCTATAAGTGTGAGGATTTGCCTATGCATCTTCTATTCCATTGGTTTATATACTGTTTTTATGCAAATACCATGCTGTTATGTTTTTGTGTTTGTTTTTACTATAGCTCTGTAGTATAATTTGAAATCCGGTATTGTGACATATCCGGCATGGTTATTATTGAAAATAATTTCTTTGGTTATTCTGGGTCTTCTGTTCTTCCACATAAATTTTAGAACCATTTTTGATAATTCTGTGAAAAGTGAACTTTTGTATTTTGTTAGGAATTGCATTGAATCTGTAAATCATTTTTGGTAGTATGGCCATTTTGACAATATTCATTCTGCTTAACCAAGAACATGGAAGGTCTTTTTATCTTTTAAAGTCTTCTTCAATTTTTTTCAGCATTTTATAATGTTCATTGTAGAGTTCTTTTACCTCCTTGGTTGGATTTATCTATTTTTAAGTATTTCATTTATTTATATATATATATATATATATATATATATATATATATATATTTGTTGAAGCTATAGTAAATAGAATGGCTTTCTGGATTCCTTTTCACTGGATTAGTGGTTGGTGTATAGAAAGGCTATTCATTTTTGTAAGTTAATTTTGTATCCAGTTACTTTTCTGAATTTATGTATCAGTTTTAGAAGTCTTGTTGAGTTTTTTTGGGTCTTCTAAGTATAGGGTGATATCATTTGTAAACAGAGATAATTTGACTTTTTCTTTTCCTCTTTGTGTCCCTTTAATTTCCTTTTGTTACCTAATTGCTCTGGCTAAGATTTCAAGGCACTATATTAAGTAGAAGTGAGCTAGTGGGCATTGTTGTCTTATTTCTGATTTTAGAGAAAAAAAACTGTTTTTCCCCATTCAATATAATATTAGCTTTGAGTTTATTGTAAATATGTTGTTGAGGTGAGCTCCTTCTACCCTAATTTTTTCAGTGTTTTTTTTTTTAACATTAACGGGTGTTGGGTTTTGTCAAATGCATCTTTCACTCTGTAGCTACAGAAAACATTTAGGTTATTTTCATATATTTTTGTTGTCTTTGCTTGGTCATTTTTGTTGTTGTCATTGCTGGGTCATTTTCTTGTTGTCATTGCTGGGTTTTGAACACAGGTCCTCGTGCATGCTAGAGCATGCACTCTACCACTGAGCTATACCCCTAGTCCATCTGTATCTTGACTATTATTAATAAAACTGCAATGAACATGGAATGGTAGATATCTCTTCAACATACTGACTTTATTTCATCTCACTTCATATTGGTCTCTGGATATATATATATATATATATATATAAAATAGATATATATATTAATAATAGGTATATATATATGGATATATATATATATATGTATATATATATCCAGAAGTGAGATTGCTGGATCATATGGTAGTGCTATTTTTAATTTTTTAGGAATCTGCATGATAATTTCCATGATGACTATGTCAGACACACCCACCAAAATATAAGAGTCCCTTTTCTCTGCATTCTTCTAAACACTTAGTATCTTTTGATTTTTTCATAATAGACTCCTATATTGAATAGATATGTCAGGCACTATCTCACTGTGATTTTGGTTTGCATTTTTCTGATAGCTAGTGATGTTGGACAAGTTTTCGTGTACCTGTTGGACATTTGTATGTGGTCTTTGAAAAAAATTTTTTTAATCAGTTTACTTTCTTTTTGTCATTAAATCATATGAGCTCTTTATACATTGCAATATTACCTCCTTATCTTCCATTCTGTAGGTTGCTTTTTTTTTTTTTTTGCTTTACCGGGGATTGAACCCAGGGGCGTTCTACCTCCGCACTACACCCCCGGCCCTATTTTTTATACTTTATTTTGAAACCGGGTCTCACGAAGTTGCGGAGGGCCTCACTAGGTAGAGAGAGAGAGACAGGGAGGGAGAAAGAGAGAGAGCTGAGGCTGGCCGCGAACCCTGATCCTCCGGTCTCCGCCTCCCAAAGTACTGGGATTACAAGCTTGCGCCACCACGCCCGGCTCTGTAGGTTGCTTTTAATATCATTGCCTGTTTTCTTTGTACAGAAAAATTTTAGTTTGTCATTTAGTTTGCTTGATTAATTTTACTTTTGCTTCCTTAAGTCTGTTTAGCTCATTTAATTCTGGCTTTGTTGCCTGTGTTTTTAGTGTCATAGTCCCCAACTTACTGCCAAGATCAATGCCTTGGAACTCTTCTAGGAGTTTTAAAGTTTCAAGTATTATATTTAAATATGTCATCCATTTAGTTTACTTTTGTGTATGGTATAAGGATCTGATGTCATTTTTTTTTTTTGCATGTGGATAGCCAGTTTTCCCAATACCTATTATTAAAGAGACTGTGCTTTCCCTCCTGTGTATTCTTGGACCTTTCCTCAGAGGCTAGTTGACCTTATATGGATCTGTACATTTTGACATGTAGGTGTTCTATTTTGTTCCATCAGTCCATGTATGTTTTTTCTTTTCCTTTTTCTTTTTTCTACTAATATATTGTTTTGATTGTTCTAGCTTTATAATGCAATTTGCAGTTGGAAAATCTCCAGCTTCATGCTTACTGAAAATGCTTTAGCCATTTAGGAACTTTGTGGTCACATACAGATTTTAGTATTTTTTGTTTTCATTTCCATGAAAAATTCATTGAAATTTTGGTAGGCATTGCATTGAATCTGTAGAGGGCTTTGGGTTGTGTGGACATTTTAACAGTAAAATACTTGATTCTTTGAGTGTGTGGATAAGGTCCCCATTTATCTGTCTCTTCCTTGACTTCTTTAATCAGTGTTTTAGTTTTCAGTGTATAGGTGTTTTGCCTTCTTAAATATAAGTATTTTATTAATTTTGATACTCTTGTAAATGAATTTCTCCCCATTTCTATTTCTTTCTTTTTTTTTTTTTTTTTTTTTTTTT
>PVJS01037570.1:0-19848 GCA_004027185.1 Glis glis
ATATATATATATATATATATATATATATAACAGAATTTTAAAAATTATGCCCAATGAAAAACACAAAAATGGGCTAAAATAAAACATTTCCAACAGGTAATTGAGAGACCATAGGATGACTTAAAAGTTTTAGAATTGTCAGAAAGCTAAGGATTTTCTGTAGCACATTCAAAGCACAATTACTTCCGTATCAAACAAGAATTACAGAAATTTTCAAAAACTTTTTGCCTAGGATGCTATATCAAAACAACATAACCTACATGCATTTGGAATAAGAGTACAAACAGAAGAAATAAAGTAAATTTATTTCCACATTTTTAAATTTTATTTTTTGGCACAAAGGAATACATGAAAAGTAAGCCTCTTACCTATCCCTGTTCCTCAGATATCCAATTTCCCTTTCCAGATGAGGTTCTGACATATGTCTCCTGATATATTATACACAGACAAGTGTGTGTGTTTATATATAAACTAGCATACAAGTAGCACTACACTAAATATTATGAGTTGTGTCTTAACTTTTTTCACCTAACAATATCTTAGATATCATTCCATATCAATATATAAAGCTGTCCCATTTTTAATAGCTGTATAATGTTCCATTATTTAGAACTCTAATTTATATAACCGATCACTTATTACTAGTTTGCCTCCACTCTTTTCCTATTAGAAGTAATAAATATCCATAGATACAATTTGCAGGTGTTAGCATATATATTAAATAAGTTCCTGAAATGGAATTGCTGGGTCAAAAGGAATATTCACTTTAAGTCTGTATAATCACTGCAAAAATATTCTCCTCAGAAGCTGTCCCAATTTGCATTTACACCAACAATGAATTATAGTGTTTGTTCACACATTACCAACCCAGTGCCAGATACTTGTAAAGATGAATGTGAAAAATTAAAAGCAAACAAAATCTCTTATTTGCCTGTTGGGGGTTGGGGAGATCTATCTCTACAACATACAATCTTAAAATAAAATGCTTAAACAATGATCATAAAACTTTCCTCTAAGGTGAATAAATACATCTATTCCGATGTATAGATACATCTTTTCTATACTTGTTCCATTAAGACAAGGAAGGCTTACATAGTTCTAATATGTTGCATCTTTTAAAATCCAGTAAAATAGGTAACTGTTTTCTCACTACCCAGACACCAAAAAACTTTCCCAATACTAAATTAGGACCTATAAACTCAAAAATCCAACCATTACTATTAGGCTAAGAACCAAGGCTATACAAAGGATATAAAAGAGGAGAGCATATTCAGTCAAATACCAACTTTTCAGAGCAAGAAACTAATTTTGATTTTTTTAATTTAACAAACAATATTTAAAGACAAATTCTCTTTTTTGGAAGTAGAACTATTACCTTGTAGTTTATAAATCCTGCCATAGTCTTAATTTCCAGAATATTCGTTTCATGGGCTCTCAATTCATGTACAAGATTATAGGCGGTCCTATAATTCCTAATATAAACATGAGGAGGGTGGTGAATTATGATACAAATTAATTTTAAGAAAAGATTCCTAAGATTAAAATTATTACAAGTAACAGAGGCAATATTTACTCAACACTTCTTAGCACTCAATGGCTTAATATGTATACATATCAATCTCTAGTATCCTGAAAAATGATCTATTGATTAATTATATATGTGGGAGTAATCAATGACTTCACAAAAATCAAAACCATCCCATGTGCATTGTTCTGTCATTAACATCTGTCAATAGCCACTAGGAAACAAACTGATAAATGAAAGTAAATGGGGCAGGCTCGGCGTGGTGGCGCACGCCTGTAATCCCAGCGCTTGGAAGGCTGAGACAGGAGGATTGCGGCCAGCCTCGTCAAGACTCTCAGCAACTTAGTGAGACCCTGTGTAAAAAAAAATTTATAAAAAAGAAAGTAAATGGGGCAGCTAACTAGTATTACACTGAAAAATGAGCATTCTGTTAAAAAATAAGTATTTTTTAAAAGTACCATTACTTCTCAAACAAAAACTGTATTAGCATAGGTGAAGTCAAGTTAGAGCACAGGCCAACAACTTTTCAATTCCAAGTACCTGCATAGTTAACTTAGTTAAGTAGGTATCACCCGATTGCAGTGAGAGGCCAGAGAGGCAGGAAAAGGTCCTTAGGGTGTAGTGCAGAAGAATGGAGGTAAGAAAGGGGAGTCCTGTTAGAATGGGAACTATCCTAAGATGAAAGGTAATGAGAAAATCTCAAAATAGACTTCACTTCTTAATTTCTCTAGGTAAATTTTTTTCTTTCCAGATTTTTTTTTTTTTTTTTTTTTTGGTGGTGCTGAGGATTGAACCCAGAAGCATTCTATCTCTGAGCTACAGCCCCAGCCCTATTTTATTTTTTATTTGGAAACAGGATCTCACTAAGTTGCTGAGGGCTTTGCTAAGCTGCTGAGGCTAGCCTCAGACATGTGATCCTATCTCAGCCTCCCAAGTACCGGGATTACAGGTGTGTGCCACCATGCGTGGCTTCTTTTCAGAAATATTTTTGAATAGACCTGAAATTGAAGGGTTTTAACACTAATTTTAATTGATGTTAAATTTTAACTGTTTTTAATGCCATCTATAAAAATGAACTATATGAAAGCCAGTTATAATTGTATGATGTCACTGAAATTTAGAGAACACAATTTGGTACTTAGCACCTCAACAATAATAAAAAATAACACATTTCTGCAATATTCCTATGAGTTACAGAATTATTTTTATTTATTTCTGTTTTTCTCCACCTCCTCAATTATAGGATAAATAGCTTTTTTTAAAATTCCTTTTCATACTACCATTACCAATCTAGAAAACTGAGTTAAATCTACATAGAGATTGTGTTTTATTAAATTGTGGTTGCTAAAAACAAAGGAATAAAGTGCTTAACCATTGCCAACATATCTGCACCTAATCTTCAAGCAAAGCCTTCAAATGGAAAATGATGCTATTACTGGGCATAATAAACTAAAAACTAAAAATAATAAAAAGAAAATCATAGTTATATTGAATAAATGTACTATAAACCTTAAAAAACCCATAGTCTGAGTTAGATAATACTTAATGTTTATTATACTTTGGAAATCAGTCTTTTAACACAAGAATTCCACTGAATATACAAATGGGAAATAGGAAGATGAGGAAAATTTTAATATTATATTTCTTTAGATCATGAAATGTAATTAAATTAGATCAGAAAGCTAATTTATGACACTCTGAAATTTACCTCCAATAGTAAAATTAAAACTTTTCTAAATATCCCCAAATATTGGTCACTCTCTTTCCAAGACCCCTTCCCCCTTTGGGGGGCAGAAAGCTGCTTTGTCCTCTATCTTTCCCTAACTTAAAATAAACTTTCATGTTTCTATACCCTTCCTGGTCCTTGGACTTCATTCATTGAGATCCATTGGACAAGAACCCTAAAAAGAGAAGACACCCCCGTTTCAATTTTGATTTTACAGGCCCAAGACCACCAGACACTACAAAAAGTGGAGATTCTTATTTCTGTAAGCTCCTGGAGGATCTGAGTCCTGTTCAAAATGCTACAGACAAAAAACGTGTTTCAACTAAGTTAAAAACAACATGCTTGTTTTTTTTTTTCAGGCTTTGTGCCACAACAATTTTTAACAATGTTATATATATAATGACCCATGGTTTATGCAAATGGGTTGATTACCTGGCCTCCAATTTAAATGCTAACAGGTGGATGGCCCAAGGTAAAGGGATATAAAAAAGAATACCATTATGTTAAGATATGTGGATTATTGTAATATACTAATGTATCAGTTTCTTCCTGTAGATACCAACTGAACCACCATGAATGACTTTGAGCCAAGATCACCAGACTCCTTCAGCCTTCCAGCTCCAGATGATTATGAAAACAAAACATCATGAAGAATTCCTTCTTCCACGGTCCTCTAGATCATCCATCCTGAGACCCTATACTGTAATACCCTGACTGCGCCCCCTACCAGCTGGAAGCAGTTACAGCAGCTGTCGCTCCATTTCCCTAACAGCAGTTAGGGTCACATCATGGAGGGGGTTGAGGACCTGGGAAGAGAATTAAAGTAGCCATCTGTATCCCCTTTTCTGTGAGGTTGGGGGAGGTGAGCAGGAAGATGAGAGACTGATGGGCATCAAGGAATAAGGGCCCTGGCCAGCCCACAGATAATCATTCAAATTAAGGATCGAAGCTGGGCGTGGTGGCGCATGCTTGTAATCCCAGTATTTGGGAGGCTGAGACCGGAGGATCCGGGTTTGCGGTCAGCCTCAGTTACTTAGTGAGGCCCTCTGCAACTTAGTGAGACCCTGTTTCAAAATAAAGAATAAAAAATCGGGCTGGGGGTGTAGCCCGGAGGTAGAATGCCCTTGGGTTCAATCTCCAGTACTGCCAAAAAAAAAAACAAATTAAGGATTGAAATTGTGCAAAGGTCATTGGTTCCCCAAAACCCAATTCTGACCAATCATAAAAAAAACAGATAGAAAACCTCAAAAAGGTTTAAAACCCATTCCCCAAGAGCTTAGAAGTCACTCTCTTTCCAAGACCCCCCCCCCTTTTGGGGGAGAAAGCTGCTTTGTCCTCTATCTTTCCCTAACTAAAAATAAACTTTCATATTTCTATAAAAAAATCCCCAAATATTCTATTCCATTCATCTCTGGATAAACTAAATATTACATACCTAAATGTAACCAACAGAAACTTTAAAATTAGCTAAAGTTTGAGATTCAAAAGTTATAGTTAATATGCTACCATTAGCATAAAGATAAGAAAAATTTAGTTGAAAACTTAGAAACTTACTTCAGAGCATTTTGCGTATCTTGTTTCAACTCACTGAAGAAGGCTATTTTGAATTGATGTCTAACAAATAAAAGCTGAAATAGAGAATGAAAAAAAGTACTGTTAAATACATTTTTTTTTGCAGTACTGGAGATTGAACCCAGGGGCATTCTACCTCCAAGCTACACCCCCAGCCCTATTTTTTTATTCTTTATTTTGAAACAGGGTCTCACTAAGCTGTGGAGGGCCTCACTAAGTAGCTGAGGCTGGCCGCAAACCCGCAATCCTCCTGTCTCATCCTCCCAAGTACTGGGATTACAAGCGTGCGCCACCACACCCGGCTAAATACCTATTTTAAATGTGAATATTATGATGTTTTTTACAAGGAGACATTAAAGTATGAAGGAAAATATTCAAAATTAAAATTCAATAATTATTTCAACAAACATGGATAAAGTTTTTAAAAAGGATATAAAAATCTATCCTTAAGAACTTTTAAGGACACAGAGTTTAAAAACAAATTTTATGGGCAAAGAGTTTAATTTAAAAACAAATTAGTTTTTAAAAGCTTAAAGAAAACTTTATGAGTCCTGAAACCACCGAAAATATCAAAGTATTAAAGACATGTAATAATCATCTCAAAAAATCAATAATGAATAATCTGTTCAAATGCTTCTATTATTTTAAAAATGTACCTGGTGTGTTGTTTTATTCAAAAATTCTTTATGAGATTTCACTCTTCTTATCTCAGTATAGTAATAAGTCTGTGCATGTTCATAAAAGGCATTTTCTAATCTGTTGAAAAAACCCAACATTCAAATATTAAAGTTATTTTAAACCAAACTCTTCAAGAATCTTATTTGTGAGAACTGAAAGTAAAATCCTGATAAGAGATAATGTCTATTTGACCTCATGATTATGACAAAAGTGAAGCAAAGTATAACCTGAATTTTTAGACATAAAGTCCAAGATTAAGACTTCCCCAGAAGCCATTTAATATTTATAACTGATGAAAATAACCTCCTCTAATTTATATAATCAGGTAATCTCTAAGATTATTTTCAACCCTACTATTTCATGATTTTATAAAAAGTCAAAAAAAATTTCAATATACAATTAGATTTCAGTAATTTTTGTGATTTTAATATTTATGGTTTAAAAAGATGAGAAAACTAATAGGGAAAGAACTAAAAATGATGACTAACAAATGAGGTGAAAATAACATTTGTGTAATTTGAATCTTGCTTTGTTCTGTGACTTCGAGATTATATAGGAAGAACAACAAAACATGATCCAGGCTCGGTAAACAACTTAAAACTTTCTCTAGAGAACAGAAGCACCATAAGGAGTATCTACCTCAGGAAAGCTGAGTTCACAGTGAGATAAAAGATGAACATAAGGTTTTTCCTCATCAGGATAAAACAGAATTTTGAACCTATAGTCAAAGGGCTTAAACATATCTAAAGAAAATAGGTAAAGAAGAAATAGGATTAAGTCAAAATTTTAAAAGTCATATATATTTTAATTGGATTTTCTGGGCTAAGATTTCTATTTTCAAAATTATAGTTTAAAATGTTAATATATGAAAATAATTAGATGCTAACCTTGAGCCAAATATGTTTAATGGAATACATTAACTTAACTTGTCTGTGAAAGTTTTACAAATGGGAATAAGGAACTGACATTTGGAACAGCTAATTTTATGGTAGCCAGAAATATGTACGTAGGTTATTCTATATGATTAAAACAAAAACCAAAAAATTCTTTTCAACAAAGAAATTAATATTTCCAGAGTATCTCCAGTAAATACCAAATAGAAGCTTGTTTTTATTTTCAAGTTGGCTGAGTACTCAGAAATAAAACATCCATTTAATAGTTAATACTGAGACATGAGAGCAAGTCGGCCTGATAAGTCCTATTACTTCCTTTAAATTCCCTTTAAATGTTACAGATTAAATAGTTACACAGACCTATCTGGATATAGAATAAGTATAGTAAAACTTTCACTTTTCAACTCATATTTCTATATTATTTAGAATTTTTTGAGGAAAAAACATAAGCAGTTTCAAAAACACAAATAAATAAAAATAACACATCTCTAAGGAAATTAGTGAGAAAAGCAATTATCTCAGCAAGTATTAAAATTTACACTTTTAAGATAATATCAAACAATTAGGAATGCTATTTTGGAGAAACACATTGAATTTCTTTGTTCTAAAATAGAAAGTCCAACTAATTCAGGTTTTTGTGGGGGTACTGGGGATTGAATTCAGAGGCACTCTGAGCTACACCCCAGCCCTATTTTATTTTTTGTTTTGAAACAGGTTCTCACTAAGTTGCAAAGGGCCTTGCTAAGTTGCTGAGGCTGTCTGCGAACCTGCAATCCTCCTGTTTCAGCCTCCCAAGTACTGGGATTACAAGCATGTACCACCATGCTTGGCTCAGTGTTTTCATTTTAAACTAGCTGAATTCTTACCTTTCATGCTCTTCTATGATGTTCCACTGTCCCCCAATAACCACTACTTCCTTCCCTCTCATCTAAACCTTCAATCCCAGTTGCAGGTCTTCCCTCTTCCTTAAAGCCTTCCCAGCCCACATCTAACCATTTGTTCTCTGAAATCCTATGAGACTTAAAAACTCTATCCGTTATCTATGTGTGTGCCTCTGTGTGTGTGTGTGTGTGTGTGTGTGCGCGCGCAGGAGATAAACGGGAATTGAGCCCTGGGACATTCTATTCCTAAGTTACACCCTAGCCCTTTTATTTTGTTTTGAAACACAGTCTCAGTAGGTTGCTGAGAGTCTCGCTAAGTTGCTGAGCCTGGTCTTGAACCTGCGATACTCGAGTCTCAGCCTCCCAAGTACTGGGTTACAGGCATGTGCCACCATACCTAACTTGAAACTCTTTTGTGAAAAAGTTCTAGACTAGTAAGAAAAGTATTTCCAGCATTTTCAAGTGCGCAAATGATGATGACAGCAAGTACTTATATGCAGCACACATTTAACTGCTAATTAAATTGATCTCAGGAGAAAAAAATCATAGTAAGATTTCCAAATGGCCATTTTCACCCTGTTCTCTTTAAAATACAATTTTCCTCTGAAAAGCATCTGCTTTCTTATTCATTATTAAAATGTCATCTTTGTTTTCAAAAGCAGAGTATGTGTAGTTTTTTCAAAACATTTGCTAATTAGCATGACACTGACAGCCTATTATCTTAAGAGGAAAAGTCTGATAATTTGGAACACTTATCTTTTCATAAAATAAAAAAAGCTTAACTTATCATTAAGCTTGACAACTCTTCTAAGAATTGCCTTGAAATGATTGATGAACCACTGCAATACAAAGGATTTTTATGTTCATTTTCCAATAATTTATAGACATTTTATAAGCATTCTAACACTTTGATACGTTTTTAAAAATTAATCAAATCACTGACATCCTATAGCATGCATACTTAACACATAAAGTATTCTGAAAGCATATGATTAAGTTAGGTTATCACCAGAAATTCTGCTACCTCCCTCCAAGATTAATGAATATGAAAGTTTCCTGACAGTTTATTCTCTCTTAAAATATAAATATGAAAAAAGGGTCCAATGTCTTCCCTCATCTCCATCAGACTGTCTTATGTACTCCCGTGCTCAGATTCACATGTTGGAGGTCATGGACTCAGAACAGAGGCTTTTTACATCAATCATTTGGACACTGTATTGCTTTTAAAAATGTTTCCTTGCCAGGCGTGGTGGCACAAGCTGGTAATCCCAGTACTTGGGAGACAGAGACAGGAGGATCACAGGTTTGCAGCCAGCCTCAGCAATTTAGTGAGGCCCTCTGCAACTTAGTAAGAACTCATTTCAAAATAAAAAATAAAATAGGGCTGGAAGTATAGCTCAGAGGTAGAATGCCCCTGGATTCAATCCCCAGTACCACAATAAATAAATAAATAAATAAATAAATAAATACATAAATACATATATAAATACACAAATAAATAAATGTATGTTTCCTTATCCCCCAACAAGACTATAAGGGGAAAAAGCAGAAACTACTGATTCTCTTGTACCCATGATTGCACTAAATTTGAAAGCTGAGGAGGATGGGATTGCTAGTGGTTAAGGTAGGGTTTCTCAAGCTCAGCATTACTGACATTGTGGACCAGGTAACTCTTCACGCAGAGCTGTCCTGTGCATTATAGGATGTGTAGCAGCATTCCTGGCCTCTACCCACTAGAGGTCGATATAGCAGCCCCCTCAGTCATAGCAATCATAAATGTCCAAATGTGCTGGGCTTGGTGGCACACACTTGTAATCCCAGTACTTTGGGAGGCGGAGATCGGAGGATCTGGGTTCACGGCCAGCCTCAGCTCTCTCTCTCTCTCTCTCTAGGATCTGGGTTCACGGCCAGCCTCAGCTCTCTCTCTCTCTCTCTCTCTCCCTGTCTCTCTCTCTCTCTCTCTCTCTCTACTTAGTGAGGCACTCTACAACTTCATGAGACCCGGTTTCAAAATAAAGTATAAAAAATAGGGCCGGGGGGTGTAGCGCAGAGGTAGAACGCCCTGGGTTCAATTCCTGGTACTGCAAAAAAAAAAAAAATGTCCAAATGTCCCCTAGAGGATAAAATAGCTCTAGTTAAGAATCATTGGGTAGAGCTGGGTATGTAGCTCAGTGGTAGTGTGCTTGTCTAGCATGGGTAAGGCTCTGGGTTCAATCCCCTGCCCTACAAAAAACAAATACAAGAATCACTGGGTTAAAAGAACTACAGCTTTCCTACTTAGTGAGGCCCTCCGCAACTTCGTGACACCCGGTTTCAAAATAAAGTATAAAAAATAGGGCCGGGGGTGTAGCTCGGAGGTAGAACGCCCCTGGGTTCAATCCCCGGTACCGCAAATAAATAAATAAATAAAGAGTTAAAAAAAAAAAACTAGGACTGGGGCTATAGCTCAGAGGTAGAATGCCCCTGAGTTCAGTCCCCGTACTGCCAAAAAAAAAAAAAAAAAATTACAGCTTTCTAAGGTAGAGCTAGTATGAAAATAACACTGATAAGAAAGAGCACTGTGAACATGAAAGTACTGAAGTACTAAGTGCAAGGATAAACTGCCAAAGCCCTGAGAGGTAGCCGAAGGCCAGCTATACGGCTGGGGTGGGCCTCAATGGAAAAGAAACAGATAACTCATACGGACTACCAGTTATCTGTGCATTGTCCTACTGGCAATATATTTGCATTAAAAAGAAAACTCACAATTCTTTCATCTGCTTTCTGAGCAATCATCTCAATGCTATACTGGTACTACTGATCTGTCTGTGGTGTCAGTTCTACTTTTTATTGCTTCCAATATGGAGACTTTGCTAACTGCATTTAAATGTTGTTGTAGTTCATGTTTTCACTTGATCCTGTTGCTTTTGCATGCTCTCTTCTTCTAAATATATACTTCACTTTCTTAGCACTATGTCATTTATATACCAATAAGAATACCAGACAACATCCTGTAGTAATTTTCAGAAATCTGCTTCCAAAAGGAGAAACAAATGCAAGAAAATAATCAAAGATAAAATAAGCTGTTCTTGAGTTTAAGAATATTTTGCAGAATGAAAAAAAAAACATTTTGTAGTCAAAATCAATGAAAATATCCTTATCTAAATATATCCTAACAAAAAATGTAATACTATAAAATTTCATTGCAACACCAAATACTAGAAAACAATGGATAATGGTCACATAATTTCTGAAATAAAGTTGTGTCCACAGGTAATTTACTGTGGTGTGTGTGTGTGTGTGTGTGTGTGTGTGTGTGTGTGTGTGTTTTACTGGGGATTGAACCCAGGGGCATTCTACCTCTGAGCTATACCCCCAGCCCTACCTTATTTTTTATTTTGAAATGCGGTCTTACTGGCTTGCTGAGGGCCTTGCTTATATAAACTTTTTTTGAGATGGAGTCTTACTATGTTGCCAGGCTGGCTCAGAACTTGTGGGCTCAAGGAATCCTCCTGCTTCAGCCTCTAGAATAGCTGGAACTACAGGCACTCACCACTGCATCCAACTAAACAACTCTTTAAAAATGAAGTTGATCTAAATGTACATATGGAAAGGTGTCAGCGAGGTAATGTTAAATGGAAGATCATTAAGTATTATATCACATTTATTTTTGTGTGTGTACATATGTGTTATAAATATATAGAGAGATATATCTGTTCCAATACACAAGACATTTTTTGGAAGAAAACTTAAGGAATTGTTATAGTGGTTACCTCAGAGAATTAGAGAGAGTTAAGGAGTTTTAACAAAGGGATTTTAATTTTACTATATCCATTTGAATTTTTAACATGTTTTTGCGTTCTTAAAAATAAATGGATTTGAGCTACCACTTTCTTAATTCCTAAGCAGCAATCTAAAAATAGCTTTAAAAGATTGGTAGTTACCTTATAATGTAACCCACAAGGTGGTCAGTGTGGGGTAGCACAAACAAAGATTTTCCTGAGAGTTCACATGCATTACACAAAGCTGCAGCCCTTTCTGAAGCAATGACATCTTCTCCTGTAGAAAGATAGAGAATTAAATAGTGTGTTTTTCTATATGGATATTTCCCCAAATCCAGAATTAGGAATAAAACCCAAAACACTTTTCACCATGCCAATAGGACTTCAGGACTCCTTGAAAGCGATTCTTAGAAGTTACACAGTATCTATTAGAAAAACACTGGAATTTTCTACTAAGCCAGGATAGGCCAAGTAATACCAACAGATACATCACATAGCCATTTTAAGAAAATATAATTAAAAGCTGGGTGTGGTGGCGCACGCTGGTAATCCCAGTACTTGGGAGGCAGAGACCGGAGGATGCAGGTTCGCCGCCAGCCTCAGCTATTCAGTGAGGCCCTCCGCAACTTCGTGAGACCGGGTTTCAAAATAAAGTATACAAAATAGGGCCAGGGGTATAGCTCGGAGGTAAAACGCCCCTGGGTTCAATCCCCGGTACTGCAAAAAAAAAAAAAAAATATATATATATATATATACATATATATATAATTGAAAATAGAAGCAGTACTTCATGAGAGAAGTTCCAAAAACTTAGAGTGCTACAAGTTTCAACATAGGAACAAAAATTATTTTGACCTAAGAAAATCTGAGATGGTAGAAGAAATTACCATCAAAAATGATCGGGCCAGGGGTATAGCACAGTGGTTCAGTGGTAGAGCACTTGATGAGTATGGGCAAGCCCTGGGTTCAATCCTAGCACTGTGGGGGAAGGAAGGGGGAAGCTTGCATAAAATGAAAACATTTTCTTGGAAGAAATTATAAATCCTATATATTTTTCTTTCAGTAAGGAATACAATTTTAAATAGACCTAAGATAAGTAAATAACATTCTTTTTTTTTTTGTGGTACCTGGGATTGAACGCAGGGGCATTCTACCTCCGCGCTACGCCCCCGGCCCTATTTTTTATACTTTATTTTGAAACCGGGTCTCACTAAGTTGTGGAGGGCCTCACTAAGGAGAGAGAGAGAGACAGGGAGAGAGAGAGAGTGAGAGAGCTGAGGCTGGCCGCGAACCCGGATCCTCTGGTCTCCACCTCCCAAAGTACTGGGATTACAAGCATGCGCCACCACGCCCGGCTAATAACATTCTTTTTAAAAGGCAAACGAATGAACTGTTTTTTCAATTGATATATGCCAACATGAGAAGGTAAGTGGAACTGGAAGAGTTGTAATTAAGATTTACAATCTTTATTATTTTGGGTTTTATAACAAACATTTATTCATGCATTATTGGAAATTTTTAAAGTTAACACACTCTCAGCTCCAAAACTGAATACATAAACATTAAAAAAACTAACTCCTGGTAATAAGAATTGGAGGTATAAAGCAATTAATCAGTTAACCCTCTGATACCTGGGGGCAAAGGAGTTTTTTTCTGAATCAGAACCACTGCAACTTTTGTGTTTCTTCCTTGTAAACTTTGCCTGCAATGGAAAAATAACAATAACATTAATTAAATCATTAAATTGTTTCAACTAAATGTATTCAAGGCTTTACACAAAATCTGTGATAATTCACTTGAAAATAAATTTCAACTAAAAGGATCAAGGTAAATCTTTTCCTGCACATAAAGAATATACGTGCCATAATAACTGCACTTTTAAAAGCATAATACTTAGAAAAATCTGCTTTTGCAAGAGTTTAATATATATTTTATGTAGAAATAATACAACTTACTTTTTTAATTAATTAAATTTTTTTTTTGCAGTGCTGGGGATTGAACCCAGGGCTATTCTACCTCCAAGCTCCACTCCCAGCCCTATTTTTTACTCTTTATTTTGAAACAGGGTCTCACTAAGTTGCAGAGGGCCTCACTAAATAGCTGAGGCTGGCCGTGAAATTGCAATCCTTCTGTCACAGCCTCCCAAGTACTGGGATTAAAAGTGTGTGCCACCACGCCCAGCACAACTTACTTCTTTATGCTGATGCATTGTCATTTACTTTAAAAGTGAAAGTTCAATATATGCTTTTATGTAAAAATTATTTCTTTATAGCCATATATTAGATTAGTCATCAAAAATAATTATTTACCTTAAGACTGAATAGTGATAAAGCAAAAATGTCTCATGGGACCAAACAGTAAATTATGATAGAAAAAAAGATCATAAATGCAAGAAAAAACCACTGGAAATTCAGAACAATTTTTCTTCTAAATTCTTCTACATACCCTAGTATTATATACAGTTAATTCCTATACTACTTATTAGATACTGAACAAATTTCACTGGAGGTCAACAAGCCCCAGAGTGACCACTGCAGTCTAAACAGTATTTAGCTGCCTTCAATAAAAGTTAGTAAACAACAGGCACTTGCACCTGATAAATGGAACAAAGATCATACCTGACAATTTCCACTCTGGTAGCACACTCAGACTGCTTTTCTTTCCACTGAGGTTCATCCCAGTCTAGTTCATAGAATACAACTACCAGGGCTGGCACCAGATTCAGATGCTTATTCATCCACCCAGTCTTTAAGATTCCTTTAGGAATGTACCATTCATATGAAGTTCTCTGTAAACAGTGGCGAGAGGTAAAATGTTATTTGATAATAACAGCAGCAAAAACCATCCATTGAGTGGCAGGCACTTTATGTACATTTATCTCATTCAATATGCACACCAACCATTTTTAAGATAAGGAAATTAAGGCTTACCGAGATTAAATAAGAGCTAGCAAATGTTGCAAGTAGAACCTTAACACTGGAAACATCACACATTCCATTTAAGGAAAAATGACCAAAGCCAAAGAGTTCCTAGTGAAGTCTAGAATCTCAAATACCCTGAAAAGAAGTCTTCCACCTCTTCCCAGGTAATTTCTACTTCCATTCTTCACCATGCCAGTTTCTGTTCTTATAAAAGCTGCTCAAATAAAATACTGTCTCAAAACCAATATGGCTTCATTTGTTTCAAAGACACATTGCCATGACAGCATTTCACCTTACTTATGAAGTAAAAACTAAAAGACAATTCTTAAAAACAGAAATGTAGCAGCAGTCACTTGGGTGGTAGCAGTAATGCCATGCAAAAGGAAGAGGAGGTGACAGATTTGAGAGTCAGCCCTGAAAAACCCAGTTGAAATCTCAAATTACTTCCAATCACACTCAGACTACTCCAATTTATGTTGGTCCAATGTTAACTTCGAGTAAGGAAAGACAAGGACAATACAAAATAAGCTGGGGACTCAGGAAAGAACTGGGAGTACAAATGAAAAGTATTCTGAATCGGAGAATCAAGGGAGGAGCAAAGGACAGTTAACTGTGCTGGGCTCTTCTTGACATAAACACTGTATTTAAAAACAAAAACAAGCTGGGTGTGGTGGCACAGGCTTGTAATCCCAATACTTGGGGGGCTCAGACCAGAATCAGCCTCAGCTACTTAGTGAGGCCCTCTGCAAATAAGTGAGACTCTATTTCAAAATAAAGAGTAAAAAAATAGGGCTGGGGTGTTGCTCGGAGATAGAATATCTCTGGGTTCAATCCCCAGTCCCGAAAAAAAAAAAATCTGTAAGGGCCAGGACAGTTCAAGGGTGCTATTACTTGCACAATCAACAACTATGAGCTTTCAGCAAGCTCACAGATTCCAGGGCTGGGTAAATCAAACTGAGTCTCCAGTTGTGTAGTTCTCAAAATTATAAGCCAAATGACCAGCTGACTCGGGTCCTACCCTCCCAGAGGTTTGTTTTTCTGCGATTTGTTTGTTTGTTTTTGGTACTGGGAATTGAACCCAGGGGCAACCCCCACCTACACCCCCAACCCTGTTTATTTTTTATTTTGAAACAGGGTAGTTTTGGAGGCTGGCCTTGAACCATGTCTCAGCCTCCTAAGCACCAGGATTGCAGGCATGCACCACCACACCCAATTCCTTCCCAAAGTTTAAATGAAGAGTCCTGGAATCTATATTTTTATAAAACACCCCAAGTGATGAAGATATATATGGCCTAGAGATCACTGTCAGAAACACAGCTCTAGGGCAAAACCCAAACAAAACACATAATGTACACACACACAAACCCAGCAGGGGGTTTAATCTTGATCAATGAGTCTTATTACTTTCAGGCTACCTGCCTAAGATTATAATAACTATAAATCAATCAATATACATAAATTGCTTAAAACAGTAAGTCTCACATAGTAACCACTATATACATATTAATTGCTATTATTAATATCATTCTAATTATTATTTTTAAGGCAAATTAGAGTGTCTAATATTGTTCACCTTCAAAGTCAGTTTTGAACTTAATGCCTTTACTCATTACATACTGAGTAAACTGTTTTAGTTTATGTGTAACTCCCCGAGGACAGGGAATGTGTCTTATTTGTATGTATATCACCAGCATGATGCATGATTCCAATTACCTAACAATAAGTTCAAAAAATATGTGTGAAATTGAACCAAACTGCAAAGACCATGAATTCTATAATAGTATTGATAATAATGAATGAGAAATGAGACCTTCCTTTTAAGAAGATTTTGTTAAAATAGTAGAGACATGGGGTTATTTTTCTACAAATAAAAAAAGAAAAACATAGGCTTAGAGGATTTAAAACTTTTAAAGTAACTATTCCTCTGGGGCTTAAAATAACTTATTAAATATGTATATAATATATTATAGTACATGAAAATTCCTAATGTTTTCTTTATGCACCACTGTTACCACTGCCATGATAAACTCAGGGGTTTTCTAGCACACATAATGGGAACAAAAAAGATATATACACATAGAGAGGGAGAGAATGCATGCAATCCTAATGTCATTACCTTGGGTCTACATTTGGGATATTCATGGTCACCTGGTAGCACCTTGAAAGAAATTGGTACCCTATCAGCTCTCCGATTGGCACAGAAAGCATCCCAGACAGCTCGATGGACAGCATTATAAACTACATCCAGGCCAGTGAGTGTAACAAAAGCCATAGGCCGACAACATAATTCCACAGGGAAGTCCCACTGTGTGGGGCTCATGTTGAAGGCGTCACAAAAAACCTGAAACACAAATGTTAATACATTCATAATTAGCTTTTAAAAACCAATATGAATATTGGTTACATATGAATATATGAATACATATGAATATCCATCATTAAAAACATTACAAAAAAGCAAAAGGCTTTCAGTATCTACAAACCATCAAGCAAATACAAAAGAGAGCAAAGGGAAAACTTTCATTCCTGAGTTAAACCTATTAAATTAACTATATTAAATTTATTTACTTTTTTTTTTTTGCGGTACTGGGGATTGAACCCAGGGGCATTGTACCTCCGCGCTACACCCCCAGCCCTATTTTTATCCTTTATTTTGAAACCGGGTCTCACGAAGTTGTGGAGGGCCTCACTAAGTAGAGAGAGAGAGAGAGAGAGAGAGAGAGAGAGAAAGAGAGAGAGAGAGCTGAGGCTGGCCGCGAACCCGGGTCCTCCAGTCTCCGCCTCCCAAAGTACTGGGATTACAAGCATGCGCCACCACGCCCGGCTAAATTAACTATATTAAATTTTAAAAACTTCAGAGCCGGGCATGGTGGTGCACGCTTGTAATCCCATTACTTGGGAGGCTGAGACAGGAGGATCCAGGTTCACGGCCAGCCTCAGCTACTTAGTGAGGCCCTCCGCAACTTTGTGAGACCCGGTTTCAAAATAAAGCATAAAAAATAGGGCCGGGGGTGTAGCACTGAGGTAAAATGCCCCTGGGTTCAATCCCTGGTACCGCAAAAAAAAGAAAAATTTAAAAAACTTCACATTAAAAAAGTTATAATCAACTTTTAGACAAATCAGTATTTTCAGTAATCTCTCAAGATCTACACTAAACTTTGGGGTTAAAAGACCAAGAAAGTAGGAAGGTAATCAAAATGGGTAATCACATGACCTATTTCAACTATAAGTAATAAAAGAAAAACAATTATTGATTTATATACATAATAAATTACAACTTCCTCTAATGTCTCTGTAATTTCTAACATCTAATTTCTCAATGCGCAGGATATTATTAAAATAATATGCTTATTACCTAAATAACAGCTCTGCATTCCCATTTTCCACAGTTAATATAAAATGTACTATTTAAAGGAAAATCTCTAAGACAAAAACTAAAAATGAACAGAAATCCCTAGGAGGGCATTTCTTTTGTGTCATTTAGCTGGGTCTGTAATATATTCAAGTATGCACTGACTTTAGAAAAACAATTATATAAAAATGTGTTTATTCTAAGCAAAATTGTCATTATATTTTTTAATTTGTCATTTCCAAAAAATGTATCATGAACTTCTTTAAAAGGCAATCTCCAGCAATATATAATACAGAACTTAAATATAATTGTTGTGAAAAATAAGATGTACTTAAGCCACCACTTGATCCCTAAAACATGGGATATTTCTAATTGAAAGGTTAATTTAGGAAAGACTATTATGTTCATGTACTGAAAAACAATGAATATTGAATAAATGATTTGGAAAGTTTGCCAGAAATGATAAATATTAGTTGTAGAATTGTTTAAATAGGTATTTTTAGGATACGATTAAGCTATGAGGGCAAAGAATCATCCTAGTTCTAGAAAATTTGAGAAGGAAAATAAAAGAGGTGGTCATATATGGGTACCACTGTTTAATACCAAAGAGTCTAGACTAGAGCTCTAAAGACCCTTTTCCCTTAATAATCCCAGAAGCTCAAAAGAAATAGCTCTAGTCTTTGAACATGCAATGGAAATGAGGGGAACTAGAAAAGATTTAAACCACATAAGTAATTTTAAATTTTCTACCACTGATTAAAAGTAAAAAGAAACACATGGAAGTCGCTTTAATAATATTCCATTTAGTCTAGTATGTGAAAAATGTTATCCAAATCTAAATATTTACATTATTAACAAAATAGTTTACTTTTTTGTACTAAGTCTTCAAAATCTAGTGTGTATTTTATACTTACAGCACACATCAATTCAGACTAGCCTATTTCAACCGCTCGATAGCATATGGCTACTGGTTACCGTACTAGACAGTGCAGCTCTAAATTATGGTAAATCTGTTCCAAAATTACTGTATGAAGACTATATCAGAAATTCCTGCCACATTCTACTTTAAAAGTTTGGCACCTGAAATGGTCATGCTTATTCTGCGACAAAGGTATGGGAATGGGAATAACACCGGTAAAGGACAAGTGCAAACTGAAAGGATCTCAATGACAGCCAAGGGAGGAGAAATTTCCATATATCCTGGAAGAAACCAATGGGGAAAATAACCAACTATAACCAGGAAGAACTTGCAGAAGTAGTAAGTGAGCATTCGGATGGAAGTCATGTGTTGCAAGGGAAGTAATCTGGCTGCTAGCGTGGAAGATAATAAGGAAAGTGACCCAATCAGAGAAGTAAGTAAAAAAAGAGTGTACGGTTATTATTCTTTAATTAACTGGAGATTCGGGGTGCGGGATATAGGTTATCAGGAATTGGATTCAGAGATGTCCAACTACAGAACGATCAAAAGAAGAACGACAGTTTGGGGCCGAAATGGTAGTGGGAAGGAGGAGGTAAGCAAATGTTGAGGATGTGAAGCAACACCTAACATAGGAAAAACTACCGTCTCCATGGTCGCAGCATGGAGCTGCCCTGGTACCTCCAGTGAGCAGGGGAGGAGAAATCACCTTGCAGCGCTAAAGGCAGACAAAATCTTCCTCCTCTGTTACCACCCACCACCCGGAAGTCCTGGAAATAAGTGCATTTTTCCTACAGCGCTGAAAGAGAGGTGCCAGGATTGCACCGGCTGACACCTTAGGAAAACACAGGCCCCCAAACCAGCAGTGATGAGAGCTACCAGCCCTCTTCCTCGGCGGTCTCGCCTGGCCCCGCAGATCTCCGAGCCCGCACTCACCCAGGACGCACGCCCTGGGCCCGCGGCAGCTGTGGTCGGTCGCCGTCAGCCGGGAGAGGGAGAGGGGAGGTTGGCGGGGCTGTCACAGAACGCCGAGGCGCGTCCCTACTGCTGCGGCCCTAGAGCCGGCTCCAGGAGGCGAGACTTCCCTTTCCCCGCCTCCGCTGGCACAGGAAGCACTTTCTTGGCCTGAGTGACAGTGCTCTACACCAATTGCAGCCCCGGAACTTTACGCCTCTCCTCAAACCGTAAAGGAGGGGCTCCTCTTCCTAGCGGAGAAAGGGCTGGGGGCGGAGAGAGAAGCAACCAATAGGAGAAGCAGTAAGGGGTAAGGGGCGGAGCCTCCAGCGGTACCGCCCCGTAGCCTCCTTCTAGACGCCCGTGCGCCCCTCCCGCGGTGGCTTCGGCTCCCAGCCCACACCCTATCCCTCGCTTCTGGGCGCTGCCGAGGGCCGGGTGTACGGCCGCGAAGAGTGTACTCCCCGCCCTGCAGCCGAGTCGCGGAAGGGGAACGCCCCAGCGTCGGGGCTGCCGTCCTCGCTTTCTCTTGTTAGTCGCGAACGCCGTCCGCCTGGGAGGCGCCCGGCGCGATGAGTGCCAACGAGGACCAGGAGGTGAGTCCCCGGGCTGGACGCCCCTTCCCGCGCAGGTTTCTAGGGAGGGCAGCCGAGCAGCTCGAGGCCCCGC
>PVJS01037571.1:0-19845 GCA_004027185.1 Glis glis
ATACTATATTATACTATATCATACTATACTTTATTATATTTTACTGTTATACTATATTATATCATTATATTATATTATTCTGTTATACTATATAATGTTATACTATATTATATTATACTAATATTATTCTATATTATATTATTCTATGATATTATATACTATTATATTCTTCTGTACATTTTCCAATCTATTAGACTACAATAGTTATGAGACTGTTGGCCCATCCAAGAATTCCCATGCATTTTTAGACTTGCTTACTGAGGAAATAAGAGTAAGAAGACATTAGCACCAATTCTAGAACTTCCTTCCAAACTTCATATCCCAATGGTAGTATGAGTCTATCATAAGATCGAAATTATGCATATACCAGGAGAGAGAATAATATTTTACTACTCATTATTTATTATTATTTTTACATATATATTTGAAATAATACTGAGTTCTGTGAAATCTTTTTAAAAATGAAAAACTATAAGAATCATGGAAAGATAGGAAAACCTTAGGATTAAACCTACTTTAATTATTTCTCATTGGAAATGTAACATCTGGAAAATATGGTCTTCTGCCTAAATACAAAATCTGTCAAGGTTCTGTTCAAAAAATACATTGTTCTGTGAATTTTCTGAACACTTGTAAATAAACTGTCGCTATAAAGAACAACTTTAATATCGTTGAGGAAATAAGCCTAAATCTTGTTTTAATATCTACTTGGGGAGAAAATCATCCCCCAGTTAGTATTTTGAGGAAAAAAATTAAACATCTACAGGAGAAGCCAAAGTAAAGGGTATTATTCACATTAAAATGCAAATATGTAATTTTATTCTCCTAACAACCAAGACCTCAAATACCATTTTTAGTGACTCATATTAATTTAATTGTGACATTAGCTTTTATAATCATAGATGTAAAAAGACCACTGTGTTCCAAACATAATTATCTCACCAGCATCTCATTTCATGAAATTATTAGTGGAGACGAGTGCCTCTGAATGAATTTGTATTTGATTCGTTTCACTTATTTAAGAACACTGAATAATTTAAGATCTGTTTAAATAACCGGGAAGCAAGAGGAGCACATGTGAGCGGGCTGAACTCTCCTGCACCCCGCCATCGCTCTTCTGAAAGACTCCTAATTGTGCGTACCTTCCAGATGTAGCCACATCAGCCGCCCCTTCACGCTGACCACAGAGGCCACACAGAGTTCTCCCGGGTTCCTGGGGTTCACGGCTTCAAGTTTCATGTTCTTGGTGAAACCCCGACTGAACGATGTCTGAAAGAGACACAGAACCAACACTGAGCCAGTAGCATCCAGACGGGACAATGGACAGAACAAAGATGTCCAGGTGAAGAAACAGAAATGCGCGTGCATGCGCATACACACACACACACACACACACACACACCCCTTATTTGTGAGACACACAGGCTGCTTTACACGTGTGTCTTTCCTACCACTCAGAAGGCAAGAACCATGAAGTCTTTGCTTTTGTAACCCAGGAATTAGAACTATTCTTGGCATACAGTGGGCGCCTAATAATACTCGTTAAGGGACCGAAGGTATGAATGTTCAGTTCCATATGCACCCTTACTTCTGTGGGATTACTGACACACACATCATTTCTTCTCTCCTGTACTCCATACTAAAATCATACCTAGGCATGTTTGAGGGTGTTAAAGTAGGCAGATGGAGGATCCATCTGGCCTCGTTTTCTTTTAAAGGACATTTGAGAAATGCCCTTTAGCATTTTTTTTTATTATAGTGTAGGTCTGTTGGTGATAATTTCCTTTTTTATTTTAAATCCGAAATTGTCTTTTTATGTTCCTTTTTCATTTTTTGTATTAACTTTTAAATTTTTAATAGCAAAATGCACTCTTTGGGGTGTACTATTGTATGAAGGGAGGGCTATTGGACCATGTCAACAGTTATGCATCCATAGCCACCATCACAATCACAAAAAGGAATTATTACTTTCCAGCTGGGTGCCAGTGGTGCACACCTGTAATCCCAGTGCTTGGGAGGCTGAAACAGGAGGATCCCAGATTCGAGGCCAGTCTCAACAACTTAGCAAGGCCCTCTGCAACTTAGTGAGACCCTGTTTCAAAATAAACAATAAAAAATAGGGCTTGGGGTATAGCTCAGAGGTAGAATGCCCCTGAGTTCAATCCTCAGTACCATAAAAATTTTTTAAAAAATAGAATAGTTACTTTCCCCCCCCCCAAAAAATGCCCTTGTACTGGCCCTTTGATAACCATTCCCTCCTTGACTCTCAATTCCTAGCAGCTACCAATCTGTTTTTAGTTCCTATAATTTTGCCTACTTATTCTATAGTGTCGTATAAATGGATCATACTATATGCGCCTTTTGAACCTGGCCTCTTTTACTTAGCAAGACTCATTTGAGATTCACTGCTGCTATTGCATAAATCAGGAATATGTTCTGTTTTATTGCTGAGTAGTTTATACAGATCTATGGCAGATTATCCATTTACCAGTTTTAGGACATCTGGGCTGTTTTCAATATTTGGCGATTGTGAATAAAGCAGCTATCAGCATTCAGGTACAAGTTTTTGAGTAAATAAAAGTACACGAATCTGCTCAGGGTTATGTAACAGGATTGGACTGTCTTGTAGTCCTAGAGGCCGGAAGTCCAACATCAAGGTGCTATCAGATCAATTCCTTCCAAGGCCTCTTTCCTGGGACTGTAGATGTCATCTTCCCCTGTGTCCTCACTGGTCTTCCCTCTATGTAGGTCTGAGTTCTAATTTCCTCTTCTTATAAGGATGTCGGTCATACTGGAGTAGGGCTCACCCATATAACCTTGTTTTACATTAATTACTTCTTTCAAGATCCTACCTCTGCATTCTGAGATACTGAAGGGTTAAACTTTGATCCTATGAACTGGTGGGGAACCCAGTTCAACTCTTATCAGTGAATTTTCTCTTCTCTGGAAATGCAATTGCTGGACTATATGGTAAATCAATGTTTAACCTTCTCAGAAACTGCCAGATTGTTTTCCAAAGTTTCTGCTTCAGTCTATTATAGGTGGAGCTAAAGAATCTGCATTTCCAACAAGCTCTTAGGTGATGCTGAAGCTGTTGGTCTAGATACCACACATTGAGAACTGCTGCTTCCCATCACCACGCTTAGATACAACAAGGCCTTTGAAATACTCGTCTGCCAATTCCAACATCTGGATCCTGCTGGGTTTGGTCTCTGTTGTTTATCTTTCCTATTAGGAATAAATCAGATTTTCCAGTTTCTTCCTGTCTTCAAGGACTTTGGATGGAAATGTATACATTATAAATGTTGTGGTGTAGAGACACTGGATTGTGTTATATTCCCACCAAGAGCATCACCTTTTCGGTTTTAGCATGTAATTAAGTTGGTTAGACTCAAAGTATAACTTGTGTGTGCTGAGAAGCAGCTCCGATCTCAATCCTGTTCTTTTATATTTATCTAGGCTTCTCAGACTCTTCCTGGCACATATATGATTCAAGGATTAAAGAAACAGGCAGCACTGTCCACAGGATGTATGGTGTCTCCTTCTGGCTCTCCCCTATCTGAAACTACCTTCCCTTTCCAGTATCTGTGCTTGCCCAAATTCTATAATCTAGTTTATCAGGGGAGAAAGAAAGTTTCACATCACCATGTTCTCAAGCTGAAAGTCTAAAAAAATGGGATGACCACCCCATGCTGCCTCTTCCTTCCAAAGACTTGCTCCCCATCCCCTCACCCCCAGAATGTGCCTGTTTCTGTTCACTCTCCACTACCCTCATATAGTTGTTTTTGGTACTGTGCCCAGAGTTAAGTTGCTACCTACGGGAAGGTCAATTCAGTATAAGCTTATTCAGTCAATATTGGAAGCAAAACTTCCTTCTTTTTTTTTTTTTTTTTGCAGTACCGGGGATTGAACCCAGGGGCATTCTACCTCCGCGCTACACCCCCAGCCCTATTTTTTATACTTTATTTTGAAACTGGGTCTCACAAAGTTGCGGAGGGCCTCACTAAGGAGAAAGAGAGAGAGAGAGAAAGAGAGAGAGAGAGAGAGAGAGAGAGATAGGGAGAGAGAGCGAGAGAGCTGGGGCTGGCCGCGAACCCGGATCCTCTGGTCTCCACCTCCCAAAGTACTGGGATTACAAGCGTGTGCCACCACACCCAGCCAAAACTTCCTTCTATCATTACTTAAAAATACCTATGAAATTTTCCCAAGTCACCAACTGCTATCAATTACAATCAGACATGCTATAATGTTATCTAAACATTTTTGAAATATATAAACAAATATAAACAAGTTCCCATAAGCAAGAGACACTACAGCTTTCTGTGACTCACGGAAAGAAATCAAGATAATTCATATTTACCTGTCCTTTATAAAAGTAAAATTGAAATGCAATTATATCTTTATATAATCAGAACAAAATTATCCACTGGATGCTATAAAAATCAATTTTCTCCTTTCCTTCATGTTGCTTTGGAAATAGGAACTAATGATATGCTAGGTGGGCGAAAAATTTCACAAGTCATTCTGTCTCGTCCTCGTGTATTATGTATTGAGCTTCTTTCTGATAACAGAACTCAATAGGTTGCTTGAAAATCCTCTAAGTGACTTAAAATGCATTTTATCCTACTTAATAAGGGAAAGCTACAACCATGTAACCTATTTTCATTTCAACTCTCGGCTTGAGGGTAATTTAAAGGATCAATAGCAAAACTGTTACCTGTGAGTTTATTTTACTAAGCATTTGGCTGTGTCAATCCATTTCATAACTGCCTCTGATTGTTAAACACCCCTGGGGAAATGTCTTCCATGCACTCGATTCCACACCGGCTCTCTGCTCGTACACATGAGATGCGTGATTAAAAAATGAATTCATAATGAGCATTCCATTAAGGAGCACTCGTAGCAAGCTAACAAATTCAGCAAAGAGCCAGTAATGCATTGCATATGCCAACAGGCAGATGACAATCCTGCCTATTAAATAAACGGAGAGCCAGAAACAAAGACATTCCTAATGAATACGCCAGCAAATTCATTAAGACTGATTGAAGCTTGGTAGCGAAATCCCAAAAGCTCAGAAGCCGACTGGGGATGTGGCTACTTGCTCCACAATTCAAAGCCACTTGGGCAACTCCTGACCAAAGGAGAGCAAAGGACAGATAAGAAGAAGCTTTAGTGGAACAATGCTGTCCTACCAGAAATACTCCCTAAACACCGAAGTCAAGGGTGATGTGAAATTTTCTTCTCAAGGCTTAAGAGTTGGGGAAGAGATATTTCTCTTGTAAAGGAGAAAGCACAATCTCACGCAGGTTTTAGGAGATTACAGGGTGTTCCCCAAGTCCTAAATGAAAGGGAGTCAGGCCATGAGATTCTGAGACAGTGACATCCATACAGTAAAAAGTCAAGTAAGGTCCTGTGGTAACCTAACAGCCTGAGGGCTCACCAGCGGCCATCCCCATGGGGTAGGGCTCCGAGCTGTCCCCATCAGTGACCTGAACACCTACCACACTGTTCCTCAGTGCTACACAGAAACTGCTTCTCTGCATAGACAAGGGCATCCAGGGAAAAGGCCACTCAGTCCCTTAGGGAGCCCTGAAGTCCGGCTCTGTCACAGATCTGCTTCTGTATCTATGAGTTCGAGTTGACGCAGTCATCAGCCCACTTCATTTTTCAAAATCTGAATTTCACTTACGCTTTGTTTTGAGCTGCTGTGAAGGCGACACGTCCCCCTCTTGCTTTTATCCCTCTAGTACAAATCACTGTGGGGCGACAATGACTCCACAGCCCATGTCCAGAAACAAGTCTCTGATTTGGGGGTGATTCGAGCTGTTGTTTCTACAGGTTCCAATCAAGAGGCGGGGACCTTTTTTTTTTCTTAGCATAAGGGATTAACTTTCATGACTGAATGTATATTGAACACTCTAGGCCATACATTTATACTTCATTCTTAAAAACAGAAGCAATATTTCATATGCCTTGTCATAGAGCCTAAGGTTGATGAAGCATGAATGAATAATTTTATAGAATACTTTATAAAACCACCTCCTATAACTGTGCAAGTGCACACAGTCATTGCTATTTTATGTGTCACAGAAATCCAATGATTATGCCGATAAGTTCTCTTTGAATAAGGTAGTGTCTTAAATAAAGCAAAGCACAAAACTGCTTAACTAGACTCTTACTAGTCATCAAAGTACTTTATAAAGTGATCGAAGAAAAATTAGCATTTAAAAAAAATTTTTAAATATACTTTGATTGGTGCATTGTAATCTCACATCATAATGAAGTTCAGAGTGATAGGGACACACATACACCCAGCACTTGGTTTTATTTTTTAATAAGCCCCAGGAGCTCAAAAAATTTCCCATTAATGGGTCTGTCAATATGACACTACAGAAAGTGCATTGTCTAACGGTGGTATAGACGGCTAGCTGTCCACCACAATTTGTCCTTTTTCTTCCATAGTATAGAATGGTAGCTGGGAAACAGAAGCCAGGACATGTTTCTTGATCTTGCTGACAGCAACTGACAGATGAATTCTCACCAATGGAAGGGGCACAGACATCACGTGTCACCATCAGGCTACAGTGTTTGGGACAAGGACATCATCTCCTTCGTCTTTTTTCCTACCTGTTCCTAGATTCAGGTGATGAGTCAAGCCCAAGACTCCCCAGGATGAGGACCAGCCACTCATCGGGAACACCCCAGACTCTTCCGTAAGCAAGAAATAAACCTTTCATGCATTGGAGCCACTCTGCATTTATTAGTCAATTTATTACCAACTCAGCCCCACTCTAACAAATACACAACCTAAAAGGAGAACCTTTCAAAAACTATTTAAGTTTTATGATCCTACAGTACACAGGTAGTATTCCAAACTTGGCCAACCAATAGAAATAATATAAAACATAAATATAATACTGAAACAATATAAATAATAATACAACTTATAAAAGTAATATTAAATGATATAAACTTATAAAACTTATTTTTTTTGTGGTACTGGGGGATTGAAACCAGAGGCATTCTACCAGTGATTCCAAACCCAGCCCTATTTAATTTTTAAATTGGAAACAGGGTGTCACTAAGATGCTGAGGGCCTCACTAAGTTGCAGAGGCTGTCCGAGAACCTGTGATCCTCCTGTCTCAGCCTCCCAAGAACTGAGATGACAAGCACCACTTATAAAACTTACAGTGAACAACATCTAGGATTAAAGAGAGTAGTAGAGGGAGGGGGGGTTTCTTACATTTGTGAAGCAGAAGGGAGGTGCTTCTTCTGCCCCATGCTGTTTGTGATAATCTGCCCAGTTGAAGTCCTGGCCAGAGTAACCTGTGAATGACAAAAACAGATCCAATGCCATTAGTGGAGTTAAGTTCCATGCAAATGATAGACTTTGGGGCGGGGTCAGCAATTCAAACAATAAGTGCAAATCTGAGCCTCGCAGGAGGAAGTCCTTTTAAGCCTGATTTCATGAGGGTCTGATGAAATATTTTGGAAAATGTAAAACAGGGAAGGCAGGTAAGGTGTGTTGTCAACACAAGGCAAGACCTGAAACCAGGTGAAGGGTGGGACTTACCTGGGGCTCTTACAGTGGCCCGGCCAGCAGGGAGATTTACTAAAGGGAAGAAACAATAGCTGGGAGAGGGCAGGACACCACACATGTTCTTACAATCTACTTGGCAGAAATAGACAATGACATATAAATAGAAATGTAAATAAAAATTCCGAAAAAATACCTTTCATATAAATTCTGAGTTCATAGGAACTTAATTTTTGGTATCGGCAAAGAAATGAGAATTTACTGGAAAAAAGTCGTTGCTGGGGATACTTTTTAAAGAATAACTGAGGAGCCTGGTGTGGTGGTGCACACCTGTATCCCAGACTTGAGAGACTGAGATAGGAGGATTGCAGGTTCGAGGCCAGCCTCAGCAACTTTAGTGAGGCCCTCAGCAACTTAATGAGACCATGTTTCCAGATTAAAAAAAATAAAATAGGGCTAGGGGTGCAGCTCAGGGGATGCCCTGGGGTTCAATCCCAGGTACCCCTCCCCCCACACACACACAAAGAATAACTGAGGGAAGAGAGAAGACAAACTAGGAGCAGAGGATTGGGACATAAAGGAGGAGGAGGAGGAAGGTGAACCCTGTCTTGGAACAGAACTGCGGCGAATGCAGGAAAGTGAGCCCTGAGAGAGGCCCGCCTCTCTGCTGCGCAGCTCTGGGGGCAAACCCCAGATTCCAAGGAAGGGTTTGAGAAACGACTATTCCCGTGCACTGAATTAAATACAGATCTTCCCACTGATTGTGTATATGCTCTTTTGTTTCTCTTTACTGACTTCATTTTGGGGAGAGGAGGGTGCTGCGATGATACAGTATATAGATGATACAGTGACAAGACCTGGGGCAAGGAAGCAGTTGTGAATCGTATGTAAGAAAGGCCTAAGGAGACAGAGAATACCTCTTCATAGGAATGTCAACCGCACTAAGTCAAACCCAGGAGCCATACCAAGGAAAAGGGCGCCGGGTGCTTACATTTTTCTTGTTAAGAAAGGATGGGAATGAAAACCACAGACCAATGATGATTAACTGAAATGCATAAAATGTCACTATTACAATACTTCCACTAGCGTTCTCTCGTTACTGGTTGAAGTGCATGTAAAATAAGTCTATAAGGGATTTCCAAAGCGTGTGTGTGTGTACACACTTAATATTTATACACACGTATATTTATAGATACATACTTACATTTAAAATAAAGTATATATTTACTATATTTTTATTGGTGCATTGTAATTATACATCATAATGAGGTTCAGAGGGATAGGAAGATATGTGCACACAGTATATTTTTGACACAAGTCCCCCAATTAATTTTCTCCATGTTGTCATAAATCCTACCACTGCAAATTCACTTAATGTAGGGACTTCGGCTGATGAAATCCCACAGTTGCAAAGCAATACAGAAATCCTTTATTAAAGAAAGTCAAGATACCATTGCCTCCAATAACATTTGTGCTACCAAGCACAAACTAGGTATTATTTTCATCGAATAAGCTCAATTTTTATGATGGGGCACTTAAGAAAGTAGCATCCTCCTATGATTCCAGACATTGACCTCTGAACCCCTTCCCTCTCCCCCCACCCCATGTTCTCTTCTTTCTTAAGACATCTGTTGCAATCTACAAAGACTGGCAACTTACTTCTTCCCAACAAGGTGACAAGAGGTCTCATACTTTCCAGATACCTCATCGTCTTTCCAGGTAATTTCAAAGCAGTTCTTCAAGTTCTTCCACCTACCCTTCCCCCATCCCTTCTCTTCAAAGCTATCCCTCCAGCTAAATGGCTCTTGCATCAGAAGTTTCTGGAAGGAACCAAATTAACTTTCTTCTGAACCTTTTTAACAAAACAAAGCATGCCTTCTATCAGGTAATGCAAGGTGAACCGTTTGTTTTGCCATGAGTATCGCCCTGCACTTTGTGCATCGTTTTTCTGGAACCTGTTTTGTAGCAAATCCTCATGTTCATGTATCAGAATAGAAGAATGAGCCCCGAGACACCTTGGTAGGGTGGGGAGTTTCCTAGCAACATGAAGGGCACTGGACCAGAAAAGAGGGGGCCTGGGTTTTAGATCCAACTCTACAAGTAACTGGGTGGATCATGGTAAAAATAAATTAAACTATGCCTGACTTTCCTCATCTACAAATTCACAAAACAGAAATGCTTTAAGACTCCCTCTGGCTGTCACAATCAGAACCACCATTTCTAATTATTTTACTGTTGCTACTTGGAATTTTTGTTCCATCTCTCTGTGGTTAATTCTTCTTTTATCCTAGGAGAATAGTGTAGCAGGGATGGATACAGTGGTTATGCACCAAAGCTTTCCTCTGGAAAACTTCACCACTCAATCGATGAAGACCAGCCGCATCTCCGCAACGCCAGGATTCGATTTGTCTGGGTCTTTGGCCGACTTGCTTTGTTAGAGGCAACAAGGGCCACCACGCCTGTAATCCCAGTAGTTGGGAGGCTGAGACAGGAGGATCGCAAGTCTGAGGCCAGCCTCAGCAATTTAGTGAAACTCTCAACAACCTAGCGAGACCCTGTTTCAAAATAAAAATAAAAAGGGCTGGGGATATCGTTCAGAGGTAGAATGTCACTGGGTTCAATCCTCAGTACCAAAAAATAAAAATAAAAATAAAAAAGACTTCCTTCCATATCTCTTCCCTGGACCTCTGCTCCTTCCTTAGTTGATTTTGTGAGCTAAAGATAAACTCTATGAGATCATTGGGGATGAATTAACAGATGAATAGCAAAGCATTTTCTGATACTGATAAAACATGGCATTTGGATAGTCTGTAGGGTCAATATGTGTTCAGATAAAACTTTCCAACTTAGAAGTCACCCCCACTTAGCTGGGTTTTCTATAACCAACCCTTAAAGGGCTTAAACCCACTTCATAAAATGTCATACTTGATGTTTTCTTGTAACTGCATTCAACCCTTCTATATATCAGGACACCGGAGTATCGCCATTTTTAATCTAATAATTTCTAGAAATAATCGAGTCTTGCTGGGTACTGTCTAAGCAACAATTTATTATTCTGCTCCTGAAACTCATTCATTTCCTTGTACACTGGAACAGCTTGGACTTTTCCTCCTCCACCTCCTCCTCCTCCTCCTCTTCTCAGGGACCCTTATTCACTTCATCACTTAAAATTCTTTTCCTTTGGGCTGATAATGAGCTCTCTTTGTAAGGCATTTTTTTGTGACAGCTCAGAAAATAACTGCTACGTAAAAACAAATCGCTGTGGATTGTATAATAGAGACAACAAGGGTCAATTATACTCATTAATCAACAAAGACGGAACAAGAAGTACCCAGGCTTAACTGCAGTCAGGAAAACACGTTTTAAACCTGGAGGGAAGGAAGAAAGTAGCAGAGGGGGAAACAAAATAAAAGGAAATAAAATCCCTTCGGCTATTACAATCTGCAGCAGGCTGCCACGGGGGGACTTTTGAAGCAGAACTATTAAGAGTTGTTTAAGCCTTTATCAGTGTTTATTCTGAATGAAGTTCCAACAGTAAAGGGTCCAAAAGGCACACGGTTGACGACCCATTTTCTTATGATACAAATTAATGGACATAAACCAGCTCCACTCGCACACATTCCTATTGGGTGGTACAAATGGACAATTCTTTTGAAGAACTATCTGGCCGTAAACATATTCATGCCCTTTGACACAACAGTTTCTCTTCTGGGAACGTATCCCATAGGAAATGACTGAAAAAGTATTCTACATTACGAAAGTCCTAGCATTATGGCTGATAATACTGGGGTGGAGGGTGAAACAACTTTCTATCCAGCAATAAGAAATGAGATGAGACTTATCCAAATCCACAGAATGTCGTAAAGTCAAGAAACTGCACATTGTTGAAAAAATACTCATGAAAAAGTGATGGTTATGGCTGTAGATGAAAAGATTGCTGCAAACTTATACTGAATTATTACATTTATATAAAATGTGCGAAGAAAAAAGAGCAAGAAATGTGTCGAGAAAAACAGTAAGAAACGTAGAAATAACTGTTTTGGATTCATGGCATCTTTTCTCGTACACCTCTTTATATTGTCCAAGTTTTCAATAACGATTATAAAATTATCTCAATAATAAATATCATTTTAAAGCAGAGCGTCTTTGCTCTATTTTAAAGGATAATTAGGGCACGAATCCATCAGAGGGTCTGCTCAGCACATGGAACTCTCCATGCCTGCCTTCCCAAGCCATCCTCTTTCGTGTTTGTTAACAGAATCCGATTTTACCCAGTCGCTAGAGGAGGACAGGCCCCTCCTGAGCTCTAGGAAATGAATCCTGACTATCCAATGAATCATCATGGTGGCCTCGTGCCCCCTCCCTGTGGCTCAGGATGGGGGTAGAGTAAAGATCTAAGACAAGATTTCCTAAAAGATTCTACTTACAAGCCGTACCCCCAGCCCTTTTTTTTTTTTTGAAACTGGGTCTTGCTAAGTTGCTGAGGCTGGCCTTGAACCTGCGATCCTCTCATCTCAGCCTCCCAAGTACTGGCATTACAGGCATGTACCACTTTACCTGGCTGACACGTCTTAATAAGCGACAAAAGCAAGGTATGAATATATAAAATACTAAATAATGTATAAAACAAAAAGATACACAAAGCTGTATACCCAAGGAGATAGAGATTGGAAGGAATATACACTGGAAGTTATTTCGCCAAGGTGGGATTTTTACAATGAATAGATGGTTAGACTTTTCTACTTTTTCTAAATCTTGAAGAATGAATGTGTATTAAATTTGTAATACACAGCTGGGTGTGATGACACGCCCGTAATCCCAGCACTTGGGAGGCTGAGACAGAAGGGTCGCAGGTTCGAGGCCAGCCTCAGCAACTTAGTGAGATCCTGTTTCAAACTAAAAAATAAAATAGGACTGGGGGTGTAGCCCAGAGGTCAAATGCCCCTGGATTCAATTCCCAGTACCAAAAAAAAATGTGATATAAAAATTATTTGAAAAATAAATAAATTCCTAAAAAATAAACTGAAGTTCTATGGGACATAAAGCTTCCTAAGACAAAGAAATGTATTTATTCAGGAACTATTCACTGCTAAGTGTCCAGTTTGTCGAACTGATTAGTTGCTCGTCCAACAAAGGACAGTAAAGGCATTGACCCTGAGTTCTGGCAGCTATGAGTGAGAGTCCGGGACACACAGCCTGACCTCCACAGCATCCTGGAGTGAAGACACGGATCAGAGAGGCATGGAGAATTTGGAGAGAAAGCTCCGAGCCAGTCATGGTGGCGTACGCCTGTAATCCCAGTACTTGGAAGGCTGAGACAGGAGGATCGCGGGTTCGAAGCCAGCCTCAGCAACATAGCAAGACTCTCAGCAACCTATGGAGACCCTGTTTCCAAAACAAAAGAATTTTAAAAAGGACTGGAGGTGTAGCTTGGAGGTAGAATCCCCTGGGTTCAATCCCCAGTATCACTAAAAAACAAAACAAAACCAACTCTGAAGAATCTCACCTTCTCATTTGACCAAAGGGCAAATGACTCCCTAGAGAGATCTTCTCCACTACGAAATGTTTACTTTATTAAATGTTAGAACAGCCTGTGCAAATGGCAAGCTTATTTAGCTTTCAGTTCAACTTCCCTTTGAAATGAGAAGTGACACAATAATCTTGGAAAAGCCTGTGAATACCAGGAATACCAGGACCGAGATAGATGCAGAAGGAAAGATCACAGAACACAACCCACATGCTACCAGCAGGTTCTAGGTCCTCGCAGAAAATCTCCCAACACACAGAACAGCTCTCCCGGGCTCCGGTTCCATGCACGACCCTAATCGAAAGTGGACCTCTTTGTCTTTCAAGCTCAAGCTTTTATTGATTTGAAACAACCAGCATTTCCTGCACAGCCACTGAGGCCACACACTCCAAGGCATGACCACCTGGGACGAATGTCCCCATGGCACGGGCAAGGGAGCAAGATAGCACAGAACTCGGCTGGCAGAACTGGTGCTGGGAGCCAGCCTGCCTCTTCTGAAGTAGATCTCTCTCAGTTTACTCTAGATCCCTGCTCTAGACCCGTTTCATGCAGGAGTTTCTGGGCTCCTTGGGCTTCCAGGCAGGGCCAGCAAAAACAGGGTAGCTGACCAAAGCCTTTCTTCCCCTTATGCTGTTTGCTAAAAGCCACAAGCCCTTCTTAAAATCTTCTAGGTCCCTCTAGATTCTCAGGGGACGTTGAATCTTAAGCACTTCCTGATGAGGATCTTTACAGTCTACACACTCATTTCCAGTTGAGTTATTGTTTTTATGTTCATGGAATAATGTGGGAAAAAAACGATCAACTGTCAGCAGAAAACCATCTTTAAAATGCTGAAAAACAGCCAGGCATGGTGGTGCACGCTTGTAATCCCAGTACTTGGGAGGCTGAGACTGGAGGATCTGGATTTGTGACCAGGCTCAGCTACTTAGTGAGGCCCTCCGCAACTTAGTGAGACCCTGTTTCGAAATAAAGAGTAAAAAATAGGGTGGGAGGTGTAGCTCGTAGGTAGAATACCCCTGGGTTCAATCCCCAGTATCTCAAAAAAAGAAAAATACTGAAAAACAAGTCACTGAACAAGAGGGATTCTTAATTATCAGAAATCATAAATATTTTCAACTATTAACATGACAGAGAATTGCTCTCTCCCAACTCTTTTCAATTAAAAGTAATTGCACAGGGCCATGGGTTCAATCCCTAGCACTGAAAAAATTAAAAATAAATAAAAAAACTGATCATGAATGAATCAGAAAGCTGGAACTGAGACCATATTTCCAAGGCAAGTAACCAAGGAGGATCTGATATTCTCCCAGATGAAATATAATTTTTAAAAATTAATTACATAGCAAAATTCAAAAGTAAAAGAAAATCTAGAGGCCAAAACACCAAGAGGGACCAGGAAGTCAGAGCTAAGCAGCCCAGGAAATTCCAGGGGGTAGAAGATGACCTCCTACTGCCACTGCCATAGGCCACCCTGGCCCCAGGCAGCCCATCCCACAGGAACAGAGCAGCCGCGGAGATGGCGGCTACCTGGGGTCTGATTAAGGATGGGGGGTATAAAGGAATTGTGCACCTCTTCAAGGCAGTGACACACAGGGGTGCTAATTTTACAATTCCATATGGTATAGACCGAGAAATTAATGTACGATCCAATGGCCATTCCTTGAATAACCAGGGACATGTTCATGGGTCAGACATTGTTTTTGGTGCTGAGGATACAACAGTGAATAAAAGAGATTGAAAAAAAACCTTGACCCTATGGAGCTTATTTTCTAATGGGCAGATAAGAGACACGAACAAATAACATAATAAATACGCCACGGCAGTGAAAACCCTAGAATACTGTGCAGACTTCACTGTGAAACTAGAAGAAAGGAATTACATCAATCTGGGGTATTGGAACTCTTCCTACAGAAATAACAACGATCATCAAAACTTAGTTCACAATGAAAAATCACAAACCATTTTAAGGAAACAAGCCAGCAGGGAGAGCCAAACAAATGGATACTCCTCCTAGGATGCATGAGGCCCTGGGTCCAAGCCCTAGCCCTGCAAATAAAATGTTTTCTCCTAGAAAAGCATTCTGCTTTTGAAAAGTTACGGAACAGACAAAAATACAGTGATGATATAGAATATTTGAACAATTCAATCAGCAAGGTTGATCTGACCATAAATTTTAAAATACAGCTAAAACGAACTATATGTATACATTACCCAAACGGTCTTAAACAGAAATGGTAGCTGGGATTCAATTTAAAACTGAAAAGAAATAAATTCAAGCTCTATAAAACACCAACGGTATCAACTTCAGATGGTTTTAGAAGTTCCTTTTACCAAAACTTTGAGAATCAGAGAATCCATATCTTATACAAACCTATTCTTGAGACAGCTTAGAAAGGTTGCTGGCTATGAAATAAATATACAAAAATCAGGGTGGTGACAGAATGGGGGGAGAATTTCAATTCATTCAACATTTGAAAACTATCTACTTAAAGTGCCACCCACTATTCTAGGGACTGCGCATGAGCAATTACCAACAAGAGACAAAAATCCCTGGGCATGTGGACCTTTCATTTTCATAGGGAGGGAAATAAAAAAGAAGACAGAGAAGTGACCTCTATATTTACTTATTTGTATATTACATGGTAATAAATTGACATAATGCAGAGAAAGAGATAAAAATATTGGGGTGGTAATTTGCTGTTGATATTAAAGAGGGTAGCCCAGAGAGACAATGCCAAGAAGGTGCTGAAGGTTTTGAAGGTGTTGAAGGAGGAGGTGTGAGCTGAGCCACTGGGAAGGGTGTTCAAGTAGTGCCAGATCTAAAGAAGGGGACGTGCTATCATGGTGCGGGAACAGCAAGGGACTGGAACGGACTGAGGGGACACTTTTAGGAGATGAGGCTAGACAGGGCCATGGAAGTCAGAATCGCTAGGTGTCTTTGGCTGTTGTCTGAGTTGACTTGGACCCGGAGTGCGGTGAAGACACTGGGCAGACTGAGAAGAGGAGGGATGGGGTAATTTATATTCTGACATGATCAATCTGGTTGCTGGAAGAGTCGATTGAGGAGAACAAGAGGCCACTGCAGTAACCAGGGGGACTTAACGGCCACCTGGGCCAGGTGATCATGAGACAACAAAGTCAGATTCTGAAAATGTTGGCAAACTTCACTGGTGGATTAGAAATGGTGTACGGAAAATAAAGGGCTCGACTCTATCAGTAATGCTTTATTTCAGTTTTTAAAAATCTGATTCAAACATGGCAAAATGTCAGCATCTTTTGAAAGAATGGGTATCTATACATTATTTTCGGTCCCCTTTCTGAAATAAAAAGAAAGACAAAAGGGACTAAGTACATCAGTCAGCGACTGAGGCTTTTCTTTAGGAAGAGAATACGAATTAGGATTCACTACTTTGTGCCCCAACAATAATTAAAAGACACCTTTAATTCTTAAATTATGTTAACATTGTATGTGTCCATTAAATGGTCAACCTAACAGAGACATATCAAAGTGCTAAAATAAGCCATTTACTGCAGCCTTTGCTCCCACATTTTACAACAGAAATTTAAAGGCTTAACATTTTCTACAAAAGATCCCCCTGGGTGGAACTTTTCCTCCTCTAATTCTACCACTAATCTTTGATATTACATGCCATGAAGGTTAATAAAATAATTTAAATATAGTAGTCACGGTTGACAACCTATACACCTTTCTGCTTAGTTTATGTATGTGCTGGTTTAATCATTTTTCATCGTGCCTATAATATTGACTTGTTGTTTACTGATTTTAAACTAATGGTTCAAAATCTCCAAGGTTCTAGTCTTTGCTTAACAGGAAAGCAATTATGTAGAAAGGCACACCAAAAAGTCCCTATCTGCCCTAGCTTAGACTTCTTGTCCCTAAGGTCTGGGGGAAGATTTTTTCCTTTTTATAAAAATAGGAATAGAGAGCCAGGCGTGGTGGCGCACACTTGTAATCCCAGTACTTGGGAGGCTGAGACAGGAGGATCCGGGTTCACGGCCAGCCTCAGCTACTTAGTGAGGCCCTGCACAACTTAGTGAGACCCTGTTTCAAAATAAAGGATAAAAAATAGGGCTGGGGGGGTAGCTCGGAGGTAGAACGCCCCTGGGTTCAATCCTCAGTACCGCAAAAAAAAAAAAATAGGGATAGAGTCAAAACAATGCTATGAAAGATCTATGATCTTTGCTTATCTCTCTCCTGTGTCGCTGGATGTCTTTTATTGGATCAGTTGCTGCCACCCTAACTTTTTGGAAGTATACAACATGTCATTGTAAGCAGTATTCATGGTTTACACAGAAATCTCAACAACATGATCCATTCCTAGAAAACACACATACAAAAATAGCTGAAATCACTTGACAACCTATATACTAAATCCTACACCTTCAAGATCTAAACCTCAGAATTCCAGTGTAAAAATAGTATCTGAAAAAATTCTGCAGCATGATTCCCAGTCCTTGTGTTGTAATAAATCATCTCAAAACTCAAAAGGAAACCATTAAACCACAACACAAAACTCACCACCAACAACACCTCTAAATTCTTATTCATTTTAATTACAAAAATAAATATAATCTACTCCCATGAGAGGGAAAAGGAGTCCAATAAATAGAGCCACAATTGTGTTATAACCATCGACACTTGGAAAATTATTCCCTAGAATTGTAATCTTCCAAGTGCTTTGATGTATAGACTATTTCAATTGTGTTAAAGTTGTGGTCCATTAACATCTGCTCGTCCTGCTTAAGGCCATCAAAACTCCCCCAAAATTGCTGAGGAGGATGGAGTTTATGGAGATACCAGCCAGCAAGAACAGCAGCAAAGTGCAGATATGGCTACGCAGAAAAAGCATTAGATTGGAATAAGACCATCATCATTTTAAGCCAATCTCTGTCCAAGGATTAACACACCAGTTTCTATTTTCCCAGGCAGAAAACAATTAGGGTTAAAATGATAAGATAATCTATGAGATTCCTTTCAGTTATAAAAACCTTCTACTCTTAATAACACGTTTTTCTTTTGAATGGAGACCACATTTATTTAGATCAAAAATATTAAAAAACCAGCCGGGCGTGGGGGCGCACGCTTGTAATCCCAGTACTCGGGAGGCTGAGACCGGAAGATCCGGGTTCGCAGCCAGCCTCAGCTACTTAGTGAGGTCCTCCGCAACTTAGTGAGACCTTATTTCAAAATAAAGAATAAAAATAGGCCTGGGGGTGTAGCTCGGAGGTAGAATGCCCCTGGGTTCAATCCCTGGTACTGCAAAAAAAAAAAAAAAATTAAAAAACCAAAAAAATGTAATATAGCCATCTCTTGATATCCAGGGGGGTTGAATCCAGGATCCCTGACAGAGTGGATACCTGACATAAATTGGAATAACTTTGTATATAACCTATACACATCCTCCAGTATACTTGGAATCATCTCTAGATTACTGTAGCCAGCTAAAAGTCCCATTCCTACCCTTACCCCTTCTGCCCACCTACCCTTGAAGCTCACACAGATACAACAGTTCCGATTAGTTTATTATGTAACTTTCTAGAGATTCTTTACAGAAATATGAGCAAACACAAAAATGTACTCTTACTTACCTATTCTCTAACAAACAAGGTATTATACCACTCCCACTGATTTTTACCATTTGGTGAATCTTGGAGAGCTTTCCATGTCAGTACGTAGACTTCTCTCATTCTTTCTAATAACTGCATAGTTTTCATTAGATGGATAGACAAAATCCGCGTAACCAATGGCCCTACTAATGGGGACTTTAATTTTTTCCCAGAATTTTGCTAGTAAAAAGAATGCTGCAAAAAAACAAACTTTTATGCATATGCTTTCTGTAGAGTATACCTTTAGGAGAAATTTCCAGGACTGTTGAGTCAATGGGCAAATTCATCTATTAAATTTTGTAAAGTTTGCCCCACAGCCTTCCATACAGTTGTGCCTACCTGCCTCCCACAGCAAAGTTTCAGAATCGTTGCTATTCTACTTTCATTAAAACAAGTGCTTCTGTTCTTTCTTCTTTGGACTTCTACCTCGTCTGATAAATTGGTAGCATGCCAATTATGATTTTCACTGGTGTTTATTTTAGTATGATAAGTCTGCATAAGAGTCATTGTGTTTCTTTTACTGAGCATTTGTCGACTCACATTCCTTGCTCATTTTTCTATAAGTTGCTGGTCTTTTTCTTACTGGCTTAAAAGTAAAGATTCCACTACTTCAAGAAAACAGTCTCATGACCACCAGATAACTACAGATTACCAGTGGATCCCGAACTAATGGCATTTATCACTTCTTAAATGTTTTAAGGGTTTAAACAATTGTCACTGAGATTTTCTTATTGGAAGGCAGTAATCACCATTACTTATATTCCTAAAAATAACCTATCATATCCATGAAGAAACAATCTTTTTCTTTGAGATTTTGCAAAAGGCATGCTTCGCTTCTAATAGGGAAGAAATAGTTTGTAAGGCTGCCTGAAAAACAATTTCACCTCACTATCACAAGTCCTTGGGTGATAGAGAAAAAATTGATAATGATAAAATAATTACTAGGTATAACGAAGCTTAAGATATAAAAATATTTACTTTTATAAATATATTTGTATGCTGGGCGTGGTGGCACACGCTTATAATCCCAGTACTTTGGGAGGCGGAGACCGGAGGATCCGGGTTCGTGTCCAGCCTCAGATCTCTCTCTCTCTCTCTCTCTCTCTCTCTCTCTACCTAGTGAGGCCTTCCGCAACTTTGTGAGACCCGGTT
>PVJS01037572.1:0-19844 GCA_004027185.1 Glis glis
TTTTTGCAGTACTGTGGATTGAACCCAGGGGCATTCTACCTCTGAGCTACACCCCCAGTGCTATTTTTTTATCCTTTTATTTTGAAACAGGATAAGTTGTGGAGGGCCTCACTAAGTAGCTGAGGCTGGCTGTGAACCTGTGATCCTCCTGTCTCAGCCTCTCAAGTACTGGGATTACAAGCGTGCGCCAGCATGCCGGGCTCAATTTATACTACTACCAAGCAATTTGGCAATATGTATCAAGTCTTAAAAGTGAAAACATCTTGATATAGAAATTTTTCTCAAATTTTATCCTAATAAAATAATATGTACACGATTCATCTACAGGTTTTTCTTTAGAATACAAGGAGGAAAACAAGAAATGTGTTCTGCAGTAGAAGATTAGATAAATAAATGATACATTTATACAATAGAACACTGTATTGCTTTGAAACAAATCTGCAGAACTAGGGTGGCTAAGAAAAACCTAAAAGGCCAGAAATACAAATTTACAAAGTGGACTATGTATAAGACATGTAACCTTTTCCATCTTTGATGTCTCCACTTCTTTATAGAGATAATGGAAAAAATAAATATTTTTCCATCATAAGAAAAACAATTCAAATAAAATCGTAAATGGCAGTTGATTTCAAGGTCAAGGATAGAAGGAGGTGGGGTGAAGACTGCAGGCAAACTGGTGAACCTGGGCCAACATTTTGGACAGCTGATTCTCAGCTACAGTAACTGTAGTCAAAAAAAGAAAGCAGGTCCTATGCTGACAGATCTTTGAATTTTTAGAGATGATGATGGAATTCTGAATTTTATGTGATGTCTTGTAAGTTTTAAATGTTAGAAGCTAGTTGAAAAATTCTTAACTCTATGCAAGTTTTCCTGTGGGAAGGGGAGTGGCTACAGGGGTATATGAGAACCTCCTGGGTGCCAGAAATGTTCTACATCTTCATCTGAAAGGTAGGCATGTGGATATACATGTAAGTACAATTTATCAAGTTGTACACTTAAGATCTGTGACCCGGACTATAAGTTACAACTCAAATAACACTATGTAACAAGCCAAATAAAATGTATTTTTAGGCCAGATCTGGACTCAGGATCGAGGGTTCACAATATTTAAGATTGTGGGACAATGTTCACAAAGTTAGATGAAAAATTTCACTAATTTGATAGATGTTAATTGAATTCCTATTATGTACAAGACAGTTTTCTAGGCACAAGGGAGGCCTTGCTCTCAAGAAGTTCACATTCTGGAGAGGTTAAAAAGAGACACTAAAAAAAGCAAGCAACATATTAGAATAACAGGAGTGGTAAGAACTACAAAGAAAATAAAGCAAAATAATCTGAGTGTTGGGGTGGAGTATACTAGTCAGGGAAGGGTACGCTGAGAGGGTGACACATGAAATGAGACCTAAATGATATCAATAACCAGAGAAGTCCAGGTAGAGGAAATAGCAGGTACAAAGACTTGAGATGGAAATGAGCTCGGCAGGTATGGAAAACACAAAGAAGGCCACTGTGGTTGAAGCACAGTAAGCAAGGATAGAGGGGAGATAGCTGAATTTCTCTGAATTGCAATGAAATGTTGAAGGGTTTTAGGCAGCAAAGTAACGCGAACTCCTTTACACTGTACGCAAGATCACTCTGACCATGCTGTGCAGAGATTGCAGATAGGCAACAGTGAGGGTTAGTAGCAATAAGAGGCTAATGCAATAGTCCAGTGTTCCACTAAGTTCCACTAAGAAAACCAGTGTTACGCTACAGTTCCAACAGCAGAAGCTGAAACAGGTGGATGAATCAGGGATGTGTTCTGAAGGAAAAACCTTTAGGACTTGCAGATGGATTGAGATGTGGGCAAAAGAGGAATCAAGGATGACTTCTAGGTCATCTGCATACTAATGATGCTGTGTGTTATTTTACATATCATGTCATGCATACATATAGATATATGGAAGATTATCCAATCTGGCACTCATCTTATGCCAGTGTTCTATTCATGTGCTTTTGGTAAGGAAGGGCAAGATAAAAGTTTTGAGTCTGCACCAAGTAAGAAAAACATTAGTTTTACTTTTGGTTTTCAGAGACAGTATTAGCTATAAGTTAAAAAGGATACAAAGGGCAATGAACCATCTATTCCAATGTAGCTCTGCTTTGGGTAAATTACTTAACCTTTATGAGCCCTTTCCTCGTTAGTAAATTACAATAATGGTACTTACTTCATAGATTTCCCCTGAGGATTAAATGAGATAATGCATAAAATATTTAGCACACTGCTTGGCATATGGGACACACATAATTAATATTAATCATCATCATCATCTAGACAGTGGGTTGTTTGGTATAAATGATAGGATTCTAAAACCTGTAACAAGATGCACAGTTGCTCTTAATAAATGTTGGATACAGATCCTTAGAAGATCTAGAAATAGATATTCTTATAGACACATTAGGCAGTGGCCTAATACTTTGTAATCAACAGGTTTGGGGAAGGAACAAGATCAGAACAAAACAAAACATATAGGCATCCTTCCAAGACCTCTTTGTTTTTTTTTTTTTGTTGTTGTTGTTGTTAACATATTTGTAGATAAAACAATGTGTCTTTTCTCCTCATATAGAAAGACTAAACATCAAAATGTGTCTATAACATAGCCTTTCTTCAAAATTCTAAGTCTGCTATTCTTTCTCTAAATTTAGCTCTTTTGTATCTATAGCTTTAGGCAGTGAATTGTTCCTGGTCTTTATAACTAAAACAACAAAACCATGCAAATTATTCAGGTCCAGTTAAATGTTCACAATGGAAAACAAAATTCCATTTTGAAGTCCTAAGAAACAAAGAACTTACTCACAGTATAGGATTTCAGTATATGATTACATACAATCTAAGGTTCTGTGATTTCACTTTTGTTCAATGATGCTCCAAATTCCATGCTATGAGACTTTTGATAAAAGAAGTTACCCAACCGGTTTTTTCAAGAGAGGAGCTTTGGACTCCTAATCAAAATGCATCTGAAAACCAAGAGGCTAATTCAAGCAAGGTGTTGTAGTATTGCTCAATCATAGCTAAAATTTCATTGTTAGTGGTTGCAAACTATTTTTATGAAAATGTTAAATAAGTCAAAGTTAATTTCAAAAGCAAAAGAAAAAAGGTAAAAGCATCTTTGCTCTGCAAAAACCTAATAGTGCCACAAGCCCTGCCACCTGAAAACTTCAAGAGCAACCAAAGGGCTCCATTACAAATCTGGCACTGGAACACAGGCTCATGCTATAGGTTGATCTAATAAGCTTCCTCAATTGAAGTACTTCTCAACACAGGTTTCGATCAATAATCTTCATGACAGAAAATCCTATGAATGACAGTATGATGATGATTATTTCAGTAAAAACATTATCTTACCACTTTTGAACTACTTTGTCTTCCCTATATGTTGCTAAAGGTTCCAAAGTACCAATATCACACACTATATGTGTAAAAGAAGCAAGAGTATTTTGGTCTTTTCTGGGAAAAATGATCATGCACAGCTTAAGTAGTAGCATTTTCTAAGTTAGAATCTGTGCAGAAAATTGGGAAGCAGTGAGACATTCAAACTTAATATTATTGTTTCCTTCCTTCCTATACTGGGGATTGAACCCAGGGGCATCCTACCTCTGAGCTAGACGCCCAGCCCTATTTTATTTTCTATTTTGAAACAGGATCTCGCTAAGTTGCTGAAGGTCTTGTCTTGATAAGTTGCTGAGACTGGCCTCGAACCTGTGATCCTCCTGTCTCAGCCTCTCAAGTACTGGGATTACAGGTATGCGCTACCACACCTGGCTTACTGCATCTTTTCTGGAAAAATAAGGAAGATCTTACTAAGTACCATTCTTCATGTCAAAGGATTTTATTTCATATATGTTTTTTCAGTATCAAAGACAGGAAACCAGGGCTCAGAAAGGTCAGCAGGATTACCGAAAGTTCACACTTCTGAATGGTTGTGAAGGCAGGACACAAGTCTCATTTCAAAATCCTGTTCTCCTTTCTATCACTATTCAAGCTTTCAACACGGTTGGTACAAGTAAATCTATCTACAGCAACTAAGAATAGACTCAAAAAGATTTCCACCAAATTATTCCTTCTTCTTTTTTTCTTTCTTTTCTTTTTTGTGGTACTGGGAATGAACCCAAGGGCATTCTACCACTGAGCTACACCCCCCAACCCTATTTATTTTTTTTATTTTGAAAACAGGTTCTAAGTGGTTCAGGCTGGCCTCAAACTTGAAATCCTCCTGTCTCAGTCTCCCAAATCAAGTTCCTTTAAAAACTGAGTTCTAATAATCTGTTTTAAATGATTTCATTCAAACCATACAATTCTTACATGAACTTAATTATCAGTTAAATTGAGGCACACTTATAAAATTCATCTCCGCTTTGCTACAAACAACAGCTTTCTCATTTATAAATACTTTTCTACCCTAAATATTATTGGAACACTGAAACTAAATTTGTAGACTTTCAGCAAAAACACAAGGTTCTGGCTAATTATACCCACTTTTTTCCCATCAGAAAAAGTCCTCAGCTAGTTCATGTTAAGACCTGGGTTCTTAACACACATCCATGGCCTGTAGAGCTTTGGGGTAGGGGGCCACTAAGGTGGCCCCCAGTTACTCCTACTCCTGGTGTATAGACCTTTGGGTTACCCTGCTCCTTCAGTATGGGCTAGATTTAGTCACGAGCACTAACAAATACACCAGAAGTGATGGGAATTCACTTCAAAAAGTAGATTATAAAAAGGTTCTGAGCAGGGCGTGGTGGCGCACACCTGTAATCCCAGTACTTGGGAGACTGAGACAGGAGGATCACAGGTTCAAGGCCAGCCTCAGCAACTTAGTGAGACCCTGTTTCAAAATAAGGATAAACAAATAGGGTGGAAACAGGGTGGGGGGTGTAACTCAGAGGTAGGATGCCGGTGGGTTCAATCCCCAGTACCACACACACACAAAAAGAACAGGTATAAAAAGGTGCTGACTTCCATTTGGGATTGTTTTTCACTGGTTGTTTGTCACCTTCTTTCTGGGTAAAGCAGGCCATTATGTTGTGAGTAGCCCCATGAGAGGCCAAGGTGACAAGAACTGATGTCTGTGGCTAACAGGACCCGAGGTCTGCTAATAGCCACCAGTCTGAAAGTGGATCTTAACTCAGTCAAACCTCGAAATGCCTGCAGCCCTAGCAAACACCTTGATGGTGGCCTAGTGACAGACCCTGAGCCAGAGGCAGCCACTAAGCTGTGCCCAGATGCCTGACACATGGAAATTGTGAGACAATAAATGCTTGTTGTGGTAAGCTGCTAAATTTTTGACTAATTTGTTAGGCAACAATAGATAATACAAGTTTAAAAAATACATGTAAATTTCTGAGTCCCTTCTATAATGTACTCCATAATTTACATGTTTCCTGCTGAAACATAACTAAAAATGATACCATCTACTAAAAATGCAAATCATCAAGTTTATGATATCCACTATTAAAATTAATCATTCCTTCGTATACATGGATGCCGCCCCCAATAGTTTATGAACTTCTAGAGAGGGTCAGGAATGTATTCGTCCTTGTAGTCGAGTTCCTGAAATCTAGCAGGTGCTCAGTAAACCTCTACAATGGACTGAGCCCCACATAGGGCACACTCACTCCACCTCTGTGCTTCCAGCTGTGCTTTCTTCTTTCACCCATCCCAAAACTAACGCTTTCTCACAACACAGCTCAACCTCCACCAACCCCTCACACAGCCTTCTCCAACTCCGGCCCACAAAAATCTTCTCTAGCCCTCCATCTACTCGTTCATCTTTCCCAGCTATACTTTAAGTACCACTCATCTTACATTTCTGCATTCCCTTCTATCAAAGTTAATAGGATAATCAATGAATAGCCAAGTAAATAACTCACCACAAATATGTTCACTTTGGCAAGCAAATGTGGATAAAGAAAAACAGCAATGGGGAAGATGCAGAACATGAGTCTGTCCTTTGAAAAATAAGTATCACTCTTGATTTCCATTTCTCCTGTCCTCATCACCCCCAGCAGAAACAGGTTTTTTGTTGTTTTGTTTGTTGTAGTACTAGGGGTTGAACCCAGGGGCATTCTGCCCGAGTCTACACCCCCAGCCCTATTTTATTTTTTATTTTGAAATAGGATCTCACTAAGTTACAGAAGGCCTTGCTAAGTTGCTGAGGTTGGCCTTGAACCTGCAATCCTCCTGTCTCAGGCTCCCACAACTGGCTTGAAATACAGTATCTTGATTACAAAATTCCCTTCACATAGTACACTATTTTAAATGTTCTTTCCAAGTTCATTTGAAATTCAAACTTAAGGCATACTGCCTCTTTAATCTAAAATGACTTCAACCAAGTGTCAGAAAATAATAGCTTTCCACTGTACAGGAACATAGGAACATTATGCCATCTGGGCTTCTAAATTTTGCACAAGAGTTTTCACAAATAGCTAAAATTTTTGTTAAAATATTACAAAGTTATAGTTACCCAATAACTGGGTTAAGAAAATTGTTAAAAATAAGTCTTTAAACATTAGTACTATCTTACAAATTCAATCATAAAACTTAATTCACTTATTGGTATACTTTAAATAGATGTCATTATTTTCAAACACTATATAGATTATGATTACTTAAAGCATCAATATCACCTTCTACTATAATTTTGTTCCAAAGGAAACTACCTTTTAATTCCATTACAGATACATTTGCCTAACATAAACAAAACTATTGGTGTGTGCTTGTTAGTACAGAAACACCCTAAATGCAACCTTTTAGATAATCAACTTTTTACAAATTTAAAATCTAAATTATTACATCTACATGGCATAACTTCACAGTATACTAATATTTTCCAAAAAATAAGTTATTCATAAATAAAATTTTAATATATATCAGAATGGCCAAATCTAAAAAATTAGTATCAGCCTAATAATTAGCCTTCTTGTTGAGTTTGCAGCTATTAGATGATTATACGGTTGGGAAACACAGGGCAAACAATGCATGCCTGCCTTGTGGGCCGGGTCATATCCTGACTAAGTCACTTACTGCAAGACCGCCTTTCCAGGCTGGTTTCCTTACCTATAGGAGTGATAAAGCCTGGCGCGGTGGCGCACACTTGTAATCCCAGTACTTGGGAGGCTGAGACAGGAGGATCACAGGTTGGTGGCCAGCCTCAGCTACTTTGTGAGGCCCTCCGCAACTGAGACCCTGTTTCAAAATAAAGAATAAAACATAGGGCTGGGGATATAGCTCGGATGTAGAATGCCCCTGGGTTCAATCCCCAGTACCAAAAAAATTTAAAAAAAATATGAGTGATACCACCATTTCTTAAGGTTGCTGTAGGTATTTAATAAGATATCAGGTAGAAAACTACTAAACACAGTATACCTAGGGCATAGGGTACTAATTTAGTAGACATAAGTGACAGATACTGTTCTAAATACATATATTATGAAGTCAATCCCCACAACCCTGTGTTATATCATCATTTCCCTCTCACAGAAAAGGAAATTGAAGCAGAGAGGTTAGGCAATTTGCCCAAGGTCACAGAGCTAGCAAGGAGAAAAGTTAGAATGGCAGCCCCACCCTAGACTGCAGAGCCCATTCTAACCATCCAGTCCTGACAGGGGTGAGAGTCAGGAAGCTGTCCTTTCAAGATAGGACTTTCACCCTATCTCCCCACTAGGCAAAGATTGCATAAAACGGTGTCAAGACACAAGTCACAGTAAAATATTTCACGTGTATCCCTTTGGATTGAGGGATAAAATCTCAGTGAAGATCCTAGCCAAAATTTGCCATTAGGAAGCCACCTTTTTCTTATTCAATCTTATAATAATCATCCAAGTAAATACTTCCCTTACAGATGAGGAAACTGAAACCCAGAGAGTTGTTTTGCCCAAGGTCACTCTGCTAGAACATGAAAAGCCAAGACTCAACCTTTGGTAGTCCAGCACATTTAACCATGACACCCTACTATTATTTTACTGCAGGAGAGGAGGGTGTATACAATATACCTGCTACTGTTTAAACAGACAGGTACTCTAGCACCTCACCTTGATGCTAAATTACAATCAGAAATTATTCCAATTGAATAATAAGAATGTGAACTGTCTAAAAGCAGAAAAATATTAAATGTAGCAATTAAAAAACAAGAACATTTTTTTAAATCTAGTAACTACAGAGCCCAAATGGCCAAACTTTTCCAAATCTGCCATCCCCTTCTCTTTGGGCTTCCAGAATACTTTGCACTGACTCTATTACAGTACAGATCTAACTTTAATGAAACTTCTCTTCTACTACCTAAAATGAGTTTCTGGACAGCAGGACCGTCATACTCTTTGTACAGGTTATACTTACTGATTTTCCAAGATGCTTTCTCGCTTTTATATTCTAGATCCTATGTGGAGAGATATTCCAAAACTTTGGATATAGAGTAGAAAGAATAATGTTGAAGGTGCTATCTTTCAGATAGGACTGCACAACCAGATTACAATTAACTAACCAAAGATGGACAACTCAGATAGTATATGCAGCGGCTGGTACCCATCATGGATTGCTAAGTATCTACTAGCTACTCATTAAGACTGTATATAATTTCAAAATTATGGTTGTACAATTCTTTTAGAACAATTCTGGCAATTTCCTCCAAACAGTGTTTCCAAAATAAGTTTCATTTTTAGTAGCCCTGGCACAAAAATATTTTTAGTGCTCACTGCATGTGAGGAACTATACATGTAATTTTTAATACCTTTTTGCTCTGTATCCCCCCTTTTACAAAAAGCATACATTATTTTTGTAATATAAAAAAATCTTTGCCGGGCGTGGTGGCGCACGCTTGTAATCCCAGTACTTTGGGAGGCGGAGACCGGAGGATCCGGGTTTGCGGCCAGCCTCAGCTCTCTCGCTCTCTCTCTCTCTGTCTCTCTCTCTCTCTCTCTCTACCTAGTGAGGCCCTCCGCAACTTCATGAGACCGGGTTTCAAAATAAAGTATACAAAAAATAGGGCCGGGGGCGTAGCGCGGAGGTAGAACGCCCCTGCATTCAATCCCCGGTACTGCAAAAAAAATAAAATTAAAAAAAAATCTTCAAAGCTGGGTGTGGTGGCACACACCTGTAATCCAAGTACTTGGGAGGCTTAAGACAGGACTGCAGGTTCAAGATCAGCCTCAGCAACTTATGAAGACTCTCAGCAACCTAGTGAGATTCTGTTTCAAAATAAAAAGAGGTAGGGGTATATCTTGGAGGTAGAATATCCCTGGGTTCAATCCCCAGTACTACCAAAAGACAAAAACAAAAACAAAAACAAGTCACAGGTTAGCTGCCTGACTTAATCAGTGACAATGAGGACAGTGAAGGACAGATAAGAACTACTTCAGAAGTTGGACTGACAGAACACAGTGACTAATATACAAAGGGGAGGCATTTGTTCCCTCACGTAAAAACCTAACTTTTGTACTAAACAGATAATATTGTCATTTAGATAAAGAGAACAAAAGAGTACGGTTAATAAAACTGGGTTTGGGTAGAAGTGTAGAAATGAACTCAGTGCAGAATTTACTGGGTTTAGTTAGAGACACCCTCACAAGACATTCAAATGGGGATAAACTCTAGGGCCTGGAGATCAAGAGATGTCAGAGCAGATTTAGGAGTCAGCAATCACCACCTTGCCCTTATATCAGTTCTAATTCAAATTATGGAGCTTTTATTCCAAATAGAAAGACTCAGTGTTCAGTAAGTGAAATTTATTTTCCAGGTACTTTTAGAATACTAACATATTTGTCAAATCATCACAATCCATGAAGTAGGTAGTATTACTACCATCCTTTACAAACAAGACAACCAAGGAATTAAGTTACATAGCTAGTAGTAGTCTCTCAAACATTTGATTTGAGAGAGTATGAGAGGGAAGGAAATATGTGAAGCAAGAGTTTAAAAACCTGCAGAATTTTAGTTAGTATTGTTTAACTGGTTGCAGTTCAGTTTCTATTAAGAACTTATTTTTGTTAACTTGAAATTTATGTCTTTTCTCATCTCAGAGTCCTACACTGCTAGATACTAACATTTTTATGCCTTTTCATTACACTCAGATTCTGTACTGCATTGTAATTGTGTTATTTCTCCTAATGGAGCTGCATTTTATCTTTGAACACTTATTCCCTCAGTCTTAGCAGTAGAAGATACTCAACAAAGGTTTGTTATATGATTTTTTCTGCTTTTCTAAAGTTTCTGCTTTTCTAAAGTTTCTTCGGCCTTCAATAAATTATCTTTCAAGTCTAATTGCTGTGTAAGGCAGCTGCTTTCAGATATTTGGATTGGTCTGCAACATTTTTGGATGGAATTACTGATTTTGGTGGAAATACTCCTCTAAAGTAAAAAGCAAATGTAATTCCCCTAAATAAAACCTTTTAAAGGTTTATCACCTGCAGGTCAAAGTTCAGAGTACCTTTCTTGAACCTTATCACTAAAAACACCCCACCCAGAGCCAACTCTACCCACCCTCCTGTAATTCCTCAACCATGTATTGCAGCAGTTTGGTGAACCCTCCTCTGAAGACCCAGCTGAAACTCTGGAAAGCCTTCCCTTATTTGTTTTTTTGTTTGTTTGTTTTGTTTTGTGTCGGTAGCAGGGATTGAACCCGAGGGCATTCTACCTCCGCGCTACACCCCCCACCCTATTTTTTATACTTTATTTTGAAACCAGGTCTCACGAAGTTGCGGAGGGCCTCACTAAGTAGAGACAGAAAGAGAGAAAGAAACAGAGAGAAAGAGAGAGAGAGAGAAGACAGCTGAGGCTGGCTGCGAACCCGGATCCTCTGGTCTCCGCCTCCCAAAGTACTGGGATTACAAGCATGTGCCACCATGCCCGGCGCCTTCCCTTATTTGCATGTTTCCCTTTCTCCTTTAGTATTCATCTTTTTATCCTCAGGTCTGACAAGTAGCAGCTTAGTAAGGGTTAAATGTTTGAAAGAATTTTTAAAATCATTCAATAAGTCTGCTGTTGCTACATAAAACATTGGCTTACTATCAAAAGGTACAACTCTAGGTTGTTTTCCATAACTAATAATGGTGTATTTCTCTTTTCTATTTTATCCCATAAGCTCATGAAGATAACTTGCACCTTCATTACCAGCTCATCATACCATAATTACCAAAGACACAAAACCTCTTTTGTATCATGAGCAAATTGCCAAACCAATACGGCATGTTCACAGTCATGGCAAACGTTATAGAAAAATATCGTGTAAAAAAAGGTATTTGCAAGTGTTCCTTTTTTTTTTTTTTTCTTTTTTGAGATGGGTCTCCATATGTTGCCCAGGCTGGTTTCAAACTCCTGGGCACAAGGGAGCCTTCCACCTCAGCATCCCAAGTAGCTGGGATTACAGGCATGCACCACCACACCAGTTTATTGCTCCAATTTGAAGCATATGAAATTAAAATCACACATTTCTGGGATAATGATTTTTCAGCTTTTTTTCTCTAGGTGGACATAACACAGAAGGTACTCAAATGTCTATTTTGGCCAAAGAGCAGATTACACCAGGTTTTAGGAGAGCCCAGTAGATAATCTGACTTTGTGCTGGATTTGAGGCCTTTGGGAAACAATCTAAAGAGTTAACATTTTAGTTTTTTTATAGATCTGCCTCAGCGTGTTTAAAACATAATGTACTTAACAAGTCTTGTCACAAGGCCCAATGTGTTATGAGGAAATCTTCACATCTCATCCTAGAATAACTGAGTTTTTGCAGTTATCTGCAAGCTGCTTCACCCACATTACTTAAACCTAGGGCTTTATTATCTTCACTGTACAAATGGGGAAAGAGAAGGGAAGGAAGGGTATAAAATGACTTAGCTGAAAAGGCCCAGCCAGTCACAAAAAGAACATTCCTTTTAATTATATCAGTTCCTAATTCTCTTTTCAAACAACTATTTTGTTTGAGAACTTTCATTGATAGCAGACTAACCAGTGTCAAATTAGATATTTAACACTTCTTGTTTAGTATGAATGAATAACTGTAAACTCCCTCCTAGGCCGGTAGGCTGATAGTTTTAGGTAAAAATAAGAGATTTAATGGATTAAGTTTCGTGGCCTCGATCCAAGTTCATAAATCTATTTCTAACTTTTAAATTTCAAGATAGCTTGATCTAAACTTCAAAGGCATTTCTCTTGTCTCCAGATCTCTAATTCTTTTCAATCTCTAAGTCTTTTCAAATATACAATCTACTAAATGTGTCAAGTCACATAGACCAGTTCAGGATCAAATTATAAGTTCCTTCTGAACCACAAAGAGTTCCATGGTACCCTCCCCATTGAGTCAACTCTAGACCTAGACTCTCATAAGAATTGCTGGGGATCCTAGGAATGTCAGAGTCCAAGAAGCCCTCACCCTTAGGCTTCTGAACCACCCTCTCCAAAGTGCCCTTCCTAACCTTCCACCCATTAAACGGTCCAGAAATGGGAAATCTCAGTTCTCTCATTCAACAAGCACTGTATCAGTGTTGCTAGTAATGAGTCTGGCATCACAACTGTGGACCCTAAACTGGGGTATTAATCTAAGGTTTCCTATCTGTGTACCAAGAGCAAATTATTTAGCAGATGCTATTTCCCAGGCCCAAGTGACTTGCATAACTGGGTGATTAGCACAGGCTCAGAAGGGTGCAGGGAGCTCACAATTCGGCTTACTGTACTTTACTGGAAAATTCTATGCCAAAAAAATGTCTCAAACCTGCCTGCCTCTTAGATGATGTAAGTTCTTTCCCTAGACTTTAACCAGACCACCATCGGGTTGCTGCGCTCCCGCAGGAGCCACCCAATAACTCGTTTTTACGACTGCCTCCTGCGGCTGGCACTGACAAATCGCCTTAGCCCGCAAGCCCCGCCGCCTCTAAGGAGCCACTGCATTCCCACATTGGCCATCCCTTCTTCCCCGCTCCCCGCGTGGCTCGTCATCCCTGCCCGGCGCCACCCTCGCTCCATCCCGGAGAGGGTTTGGGGCTCCCAGGCCGGAGCCCTCCGTGGGAGCAGCGCAGCCGCGGTCCCGAGCAGGCACCTACCTGCACCTCCCCTCCCGCGCGGCGGGGCCAACGCTCGCCGCACCCTCCAACCGCCCAACGGCCCCGGGCGCCGAGCAAGGTGCCGCGGTCACCTCCACGCCCGCCCGCCGCCCGCCCCCCGCCCTGCCCGCCGCCCGCCGGCCCCGCGCCTGCACCCCGCCGGCCCCGCGCCCGCACCCCGCGCCCGCACCCCGCCGGCCGCCGCGTCACAATCCCGCCGCGGGCGAGGCGCTCACCGTCACGGTCCCGGGGCGGCGGGGAGGAACCGCTCGCGGCGTGCTCGCGCGGCTCCCGCAGCCCCGCGGGCCCGCACAGGCGCGGCGGGACGCAGCGCCTCGCGCGCCGGCCGCCCCTCCTCTGCCGCGGGCTCCCGCCTCCCTCCCTCCCGCCGCGCCGCGCCGCGCTCCGCCCCTCCAGCCGCCGCGGCCTCGCCAGGTCCGCGAGGTTCCCACCCCGCCCCGCGCCGGCGCCGCGGGCCCGGCCGCCGCCCATTGGCTCCGCCCGTTGCTAGGCGACGAACAACCGCCGCCCGCATTGGCCCGGTGGGCCCCGAGCCGCCTCCTCACCTCCAGGAAAACCCCGAGAAAAAGAAAACCTTATCCCCGGAGCCCGTGCGCGGTGCCGGCGCAGCTGCGGCCGCGGCACCTGTTACGCCCTGTGGTTCACCCGGCCCGGCCTCCTCCCCGCCCCTCCTCAGGCTCTCTGCGGGCAGGGGCCTGCTGCTTTACAGCAGTTCTCTGGCCCCCGCCGAACCCCAACACCCCAACAGAAGCTCCACGTGCGCTCGCCAAAGTGGAGGAATAATTAGACAACAGCCCACACCCAGAATGAGGTCAGGCCCCAGGGATGGGAGGTTCGAGCCTCGGGGATCGGGATGCAAACAACTCAACCGGTAGAAAGTTGCACGTAAAATGAGAGGAAAGAAACGGACCTCACAGAGAAGACAGCAGGCAAAAGGAAGACTGTAAAGAATGGTCCTCGTGAACTGGAAGTTTATCCAAAATCTTCCACACCTACTCGGCAAAATATGTGCAAAGAAGATGTATGGCTTCTGCACGTGGCCAGGGCCAGGCCGGTCCTGGTCCCCTATCAACCTAAAACTCCCAAGGAAGGAAAGAAATAAGATGGAGAAATCACAGGCATGTGAGTTGAGTTATAAACACAAAGATGTATTTTGGAGTGTGTGTAGCCGAGGAACTGACTCTAGAGGAGAAAAACAGGTTTGACGTTTTAAGGAGGCTCTCTAGGGCATTTGAAACCAAAATAGTGTAAGAAGAGAACAAGAAAGAGCACTGGAAAACAGGAGAGGGAGGAGTCTCCTCCCCTTTCCCTGTTTACAAGCACACTTCCCTAGTCCTAGATGGAGGATCGAGGTGAGAAAACGAGTGGTCCATGTTGACAACTTCAGAGCCCAAGGAAATCTTTGCCTTGGGCCTAAGGGGAACCCAAGTAGATGCTGTTGAGTGCAGGTGCATGACAGCCAGAAGCCCAGAGAGGGCCCACCCTGTGTGGACGCTTTTATCACAGGGCTGGGGGCAGGAAATTACCTTGCTTCCTAACTACTGATGAGGGGGTAGGGGTACCCCCTGCTCCAAAGAGGGGTTTTGAAATTTCAATTGTCCAATCTCCAAATACCACACCTCTTCCCAACTCTTAAGCAACTTAAGAAGACAGTTGTTCTCTCAAATGCATTTAAGACTTCATTTTGACCATTTCACCTGCTCAGAGCCAACATGGGAGAGCTTACCCCCTGATTAGCTAGAAGGTGAATCAGTTCAATAAGCAAGGTCTAGCACAGCCCATAGTGACCTTAATAAGCACTACTGACCATCACATTTGAAGAAGTCCTGGATCAGGCTGAGGTGAGCTCAAGTTTGGCCTTGCCCCAGCAGCCCAGGTATGAATCAAACTGTGGGAATAAACCAGAGGTTTTCAATCTTTTGGTCTCAGGACCCTTTTTCACACATAAAATTACTGAGGTCCTCCAAGAGATTTTCTTTATGTGGGTTATAACCATTGATATTTGCCATATTAGAATAATTAAAATGGAAAAATTTTAACTTTTTTACTAATCAATTTGTTCAGCATAGGAAGGTGGGGATGGAGAGGGAGTAGAGTGGCAACTGGGAGAGGGCTCAAAAAGTACTGTGTGAATGTATGTCTCTATCACCCTTAACTTCATCAAGATGTATGATTACAATGCACCAATTAAAAAAACTATATCTGGATACACAAATACACAGTAAAAATTATAAAAATGCCAACATAAATAACACATTTCAATGAAAAATAATTTCCAAAAAATGTAAAAAGAATGCCATTACTTTAAAATTTTGCACATATCTTTAGTGTCTGGCTTACTATAAGGCATTCAGATTTTTATACCTGCTTCTGCATTCAATGGTTGAGCTATTTCTGGTAACTTCTGCAAAATTCCACTGTGCAGTCATAAAAGAATGAGAATGAGAAAGGCAAATAACATCTTAGTATTATAATAAAAATAATCTTGACCTTTCATAGTCCCTGAAAGCACTGTGGGGACCCACACACACACCCGGGGTTCCACAGATCACCTTTTCAGAACCCATGATCTAAACCTGTCTCAGTCCTTTGTCCTGCTTTATCAGGGGCATAACCTGTGACCTAATTCTGGTCAGTATATAAGGATAAGTGGGGGATGGGGAACTTCAGAGCAAAGGTTTTATCCTACGAGCTATAAAGAAGCAGTCTTTTCCTTACTTCTTGTCTTGGCCATCCTCCAGTGAGCAAGACAAGCTTGGAGTGGTGGAGGTGTATACTGTGACCATGAGAGAAAAGCAAGAAAAACACAGAAAAGGCACCCCAGAACCCAGACACCACAGAGTGGCTAAGTGAACCCTTCCTATCTCGGCATAGCTCCAGACTGCTCATCACGTGAAATAGTAAATGGCCTGTTGCAAGCCTTTTGAGGTCAGGTATTCAGTTACTTGTGACCAAGAAGATCCTGACTGATATACAGGACAAGATAAATAATTTTGGTACAGCCTGAAAGCAAGTCTAGGGACACTTTTAACCCAGGACAGAAAGAAAGGATTTTTTTTAATATCAAAGTAAGCACCTTAGCAGGTTATATACATATTCCAATGACGCTGCTCAAAAAGTGTCACATCTGTAGGCACTGCATTTGTTGAATTATTTCTTTGAGAATAGGTCTGATTTTAGGAATAATCCAAAAGTCATTCAGAGCCAAATCTGATGACTACATTCTGGAGCCAAATGTTAAAATGCCAAATCTGTGTTTTTCCTACTAACATACTGCATTTGGGTGGGTAGGAAAAGGTCAAAAAACCAAGATGTGTTTTATTATCTGAGAGGCAGTAAACTGACTCTGAACATAATTTCAAAGAGGAGTTCTGAAAATGCCCACCAGTAACCAGTTGCATATCGCCTTTTTAAAAATTATATATATTATACATGTCTTTGTTGGTGTGTATGTGTGAATGAATCTCTTCCAATGTGTGTGCAGACTTCCATTTCGCCCCAATATATCAAAATCATCTTTCAAAAATGAAAATCAGTTTCCCCCTCACCTCCAATTAAGAACCTTCATTGGCCTCTCATATTTAGTGGGAAATTGAGCTTTCTGCTCAGTCCTGCCCAGCATGATCTGACCCTCATCCCCCTCTGGGAACTGTCATTCAGCACAGAAAGCCATAGAGATTTCCATTTCAGGTCCCCTGACCCTTTGCACTTGCCATTCAGTTTTTGTCTTAGCTTTCTGTCACTGTGACAAAATGCGTGAGATAACTTAAGAAAAGGAAGGGTGTATTTTGGCTCACAGTTTCAGAAGTTTCAGTCTGTGGTTGGTTGGCCTGTTGCTTTGGGGCCTGTGGCATGACTGCATCATTGCTAAGAGGTAGGAAGCAAAGAGAGAGAGACAGGAAGGGGCTGGTGCTCTAATATCCCCTTCAAGGGTATGCCCTCTAGTGACCTAATGTCCTTCCTCTATGCCCCACCTCCTAAAAGTCCTACCCCCTCCCAAGAGTGCCATCAGCTGAATGGACCAAGCCTTTAACGCATTGACCTTTGGGGGACATTTCAGACCGAACTATAGCATCCTGGAACATTTTTCCCACAAAGGCTCAAGACTGATTCCTTTTAATCATTCAGATTCCACCTCCATCTATAAAGCAACCTTCTCAGACTGGTTTTGTTTCCTTGCTTGCCTGTCTCCTCACACTCAAACATAAGTCCCATAAAAGCCGGGACCGTGTTGGTCATGTTCACTTCTTTTTTTTTTTTTTCGGTACTGGGGATTGAACCCAGGGGCATTCTACCTCTGAACTACACCCCCAGCCCTATTTTTTATCCTTTATTTTGAAACCAGGTCTCACGAAGTTGTGGAGGGCCTCACTAAGTAGCTGAGGCTGGCCACGAACCCAGATCCTCCGGTCTCCGCCTCCCAAGTACTGGGATTATACAAGCGTGCACCACCACGCCCGGCTCATGTTCACTTCTATAGCCTCAGATCCTCATGCTTGCACTGAAGGACTGCTAACAAAACTGTTCACAGGTTGGCAGAGAGGCAGAGAGGAGGGAAGGAACAATTGCTTTCTACCTTACCAGCTTCTACCATATATGAATTTTTATAAGTGTGTATTATTGTGATTTTAATATATTTTAATTCTGCTCAAATAAATAACTTCTGACCCAGTCCCTATTCTATTCAAATGTCTTTCTCGAAAACAAATGTTTGAAATGTCCCAGCAAGCATTCACACTACAGCTTCTACTAGCATGCATATTCAGATCTAGATAATAATGGGCCAACTCATAAAGGCTTTCTGCTGTAACGCATACCATCTGGTTTATTTCAATAGCAGCAACGATTTTGGATCTACTGAAGTACATTTCTTGTTAGGGCCTGTATGCTGTAACAGATGAGAAAATGGGCTGAGTCACCTCTGCTTAATGGTCCTGCTTCTATTTCTTCTGTGTTTTTGGCCAGGACTACCTTTTCAGGGATACACAGGATGAATAAACTAAGTCTTGGTGGATACCGAGCTAGGCACCTTCATATCCATAGCCTTATTTTAATTGTATGGTCAATTCAAATCTATTTATAATTCACTGCAAGAGAGTGTGGGACAGAGTTCAAGGGCCAAGACACTTCCAGGTGTTAGAATGATCAGGTAGTACTCCACAGAGCAGAAAAAAATGGGGAAGGGTCTTGGGGAATCTTCACTCTGCAAACCAGGCAATCATTGTAAGGGTTAAAAAGCCAGACCAGATCTTCTCAGCAGATCCCACCCTCCTCTAGACCAGACTGCCAGCTACTTTTTGACTGTTAAAACATGACCTTAAGCTGGGCATGGTGGCGCATGCTTGTAATCCCAATACTTCGGGAGGCGGAGACTGGAGGATCTGGATTCGCGGCCAGCCTCAGCTCGGTCTCTCTCTCTCTCTCTCTCCTTAGTGAGGCCCTCCGCAACTTCGTGAGACCCGGTTTCAAAATAAAGAATAAAAAATAGGGCCAGGGGTATAGCGCGGAGGTAGAACGCCCCTGGGTTCAATCCCCGATACCGCAAAAAAAAAAAATGACCTTAAAATTAATGGGGCTTGACTCCTCTGACTGAGTAAATCTCTACATCATGCTGCATTTCCAGAAATGATTCATTTTTGGCCAGTCCTTTTGGATCTGGGCCAATAGTTGTAGTAGTTAAAATGACAGTGCATAGTCAGGCATGATGGTGCACACCTGTATTTCTAGTACTTGGAAGGCTGAGACAGGAAGATCACAGGTTCAAAGATAGCCTGAGCAATGTAGTGACACTCTCAGCAATCTCGTGAGACCCTGCTTCAAAATAAAAAATAAAAAGGGCTAGGGCTATAGCTCAGAGGTAGAATGCCGCCAGGTTCAATTTCTAGTACCACACACACAAAAAAAATGACAGTGCATGCTGTTTACAAAGTGCTGGCTGAGTTTGCAAGGAAGACCACTGTTGTTCACTGGTCTTTCTGCTTCTACTTAGGTAAAAACCCTAGAAAAGCAAACTGTTCTCTTCCTCCTCCCCCAATGCACAACCCAGTCATACTCAAGCACCCAGACAGCAGACAAAGGCCTGGGTGTTCTACTCTCTGGTTGTTCCATTCCTAATGCTTTAGATTTTCAGGTACTCTATAATTTCTTTTGGAAGGACTTTTTTTTTTAGTAAAAACACCTACAGAATTTTATCAAAACTAACATTTTGATTTCCAATTTGCATTTGTCCCAAAGTTGATTTAATAATTTTAAAATATGCTATGTAAAACTAATTATAATTAGCTCACTCAATCAGTTGATGAAGTACTATCATAGAAAGGTGGTCAGGTACCAATCAGAGTAGTTCTCAAACTGTACTTCTTTTTTTTGTGTGTGGTACTGGGGATCAAACCCAGGGGCATTCTACCTCCAAGCTACACCCCCAGTCCTATTTTTTATTTTTTATTTGGAAATAGGATCTCACTAAGCTGCGGAGGGCCTCACTAAGTAGCTGAGGCTAGCCACGAACCTGTGATCCTGTGATCCTCCTGTCTCAGCCTCTCAAGTACTGGGATTACAAAGTGTGTACCAGCACGCCCGGCCTCAAACTGTATTTCTTTCTTTCTTTTTTTTTTTTTTTTGCGGTACCGGGGGTTGAACCCAGGGGCGTTCTACCTCCGCGCTACACTCCCGGCCCTATTTTTTATACTTTATTTTGAAACCGGGTCTCACGCAGTTGCGGAGGGCCTCTCTAAGTAGAGAGAGAGAGAGAGAGAGAG